>VZUI01067738.1:0-57038 GCA_013401135.1 Cettia cetti | reverse complement strand
TATCTATCTATCTATCTATCTATCTATCTATCTATCTATCTATCTATCTATCTATCTATCTATCTATCTATCTAATTCTATATGACCTAAACAAGAACAATATGCCAGTGCATGCATTACCCACACCTACATATATCTGTGAACTATATTTATCATTCCAAGAAAGAAATATCATCAAAACTATCTTAAAATATATAAGAGCTGATTTATTTCTGTGATAGATGAGATCAAAGAAAAATAGCAGATAGTACAGTTGAACAAAGCATAACCCTTTTGATACCAGCATGAAAACATATATATATACATACATACACACATATATATATACTCTATTTTTTAATGCAGTTTTAAGTTGAGAATCATTCAGCAGAATGGATATTACAAAACCAGTTTATGAAACAAGTTTTTAAAATGAAATTACTTTTTCATATAGATAATACAGTCAACAGCAATAAAGTAGAAAATAAGAGTACAAGTTCTCAAATTATTTTCTTCTTTTCAAGATACTTTGTTTTGTGAAAGAATCTGTTGGGAATTATTTCCTATTCTCAAGCAAGGTAATTTAGGCAATAAATGATTTTTCAGACATATCCTGTTATAACTTTCTTTTATAATAATCTGTCTACCTTGAAATTTCCAGAATTATTTTTTACAAATAAACTTGTTTCAGCATTTTGTTTTCTATTAAAAAATAATATTTTCAACAGTATTATTAAATGAAATTTTAAGTCAACTATTTATACATGGTGAATAAATCTAAAGAAATCCTGAAACTGACTGGGGTCATTTGTCTGAAATTCAGATGTGTAATGGTTGTGATTTAAGGTCAGGTTATACTGAGATTTTTAAGTGAAACAATATTCATCAAAAAATTGAGTTCTAGAGGCTTATCTATCTTTTTTTTTCCTCAAAACCTGTAAACATGCAGTTTCATGGGTGCCAGGAACTGGTTTCAAATTTGTCACCTGATGCAAAACCACTGCTATAGTGCAAAAACTTATTTGGAAAAATTTGTCAGTCCAAAATAACTGGATCCTATTCACAACACAAAGCTAGCAATGCAAAATTGATTTTCTGATCAACCGTACTAAAAACAAAGTTTAAATATTGAGTAGACCTTTGATTTACCTTTGCACTCAGGTTGTCTTCCTGTCCAGCTTCCATTTGCCAAACATGTTCTTTCTTCTGAGCCATGGAGGACATATCCAATATCACAGCTGAAATGTATCGTGCTTTTAATTTTAAAATTGTTTTCTTCCCTAGACCCATGGCCTGGGATACCTGGATCACCACAAGAACCAGCTGTATCACCTAGATTTTAGAGTACAAAGATTTTTTAATAAAAATATATGTATGGCTTTTAAAATCCCTATATATATATATCAGTGGGTATGAGTCCTTATAATTGCAAAATTATTGATCCTCCACTAATTTTTTATATTTATTTTATAGGAATACAGAAAAAGAATTATAATTTTCTCAAATTCCTCTAATACCATGCTAAAATTTTGATAACAGAATAATCAAATAAAATAGGGGAAACAAAAGACTAGCACAAAACCTTGGTAATTTTTCATTTTAAAATAATGAATTCTGAGGAAAACCAAGGCCCTGGTTGCAAAGGCAATTTTCTTGTCGGTGTATAACTAGTGTTCATAAAATATTTCTTAGTTTTATGATATGACTAGAGTGGGAACAGTTTTATCATTGAATAAAAGTTCTAGTCAACAATGTTATGTGTACCAGACATTAACCATTTTCCTGAATTCTAGAAATGATGAAACAACATTTCAAAACTGCCTGATAGATAAAATCTCCCTCAGATATAAATGTTTCAGAAAATTCCAAGAGGGTTAATGCTAAATATGTTTATATTTATATGAAAATAAATTAATAATACTAAATGTTATCTGTTGTATATAAATGTTAGAATAATCAACACAGTAATTACAATAACAATAACAGTAACAAGTAATAATATCTAAGATTATACATCTAAATCTTCAACTACTGTAAGAACTTTTAGGAATTTCCAGGTAACACACTATATGGTGTGAGGGTGCGTATCTTTCTTTGGTCAGCCCGGTGTTTTGGCTAGACCACCTGGTCAGCTCTGATACACCTCAACAAGATCTGTTTGTGAATTCTTGGCTCCGCAGCGCCTCGACTTACACTGTCACGGCCGTGGCTGGAAAGAGGGGACTCTCGGAGACATCCGGGGAACAGAGGTTTATTGGGGGGTCACAGGGGAACCCCTTTGCCTCCAGTCCGGTGCCTCAGGAGAGACCCCGAACCTGGGCTGCAGGGGGGTTTTGTCCAGAAGGTGTACAGGGGGTGGATACAAGTTTACAACCAATAGTACATTACAAAGAAACAGATGCGAATGAAATTACCTAAACTCTAACAAATCAGAGATAAATTGGGGAGTGGTCTCAAAGGACTCTGCTAACTGCTGGCTGAATCTTCTCCGAGGGAAACTTGACCTTGGAGGTCAATTCCATGATGGACAAAAGGAAAAAGAATATATAAAAGAACCAATGGGGAGCAGTCTCTGGGCAGAGACCAAAGTTGTCATAGAAACCCTTATCAAACTATGATAGTAACAAATTCCAAGGTAGGAGGCCTCAAACAGGGTAACTAAAACTACACTAAAGGTACAATAAATAATCCTAAACTCATATCTAAAACCTATAAAACAAATTCTGTATCCCCACAATATGAGCAGCAGCTCATTAGTTTGAATCTTCTAATATTTACTTAGGATCATCTACTTAGTTCTTCAGAGAACTTTAAGGTAATTTTCTATGTAAAAAGAGATGGAGGTACATTATGGTACTGAGTTTCAATAGTGAAAGGTTGAGTTCTAAAATTCTTGGAGTGCTGCTATTCAGGTTTTTCCCCATAGCCCGTATTTTTTTCAAGAACTTGCAAATAAAATTAATGTCTTCTAGACAAAAAATATGTCAAACATTGATATTTTTGAGAGAATATCTGCATTACTTTTTAGTTAGTAACACTATTTTGAATAAAGATGAAATATTCAAGAATCAAATAGAATTAATCTTACTACGTAAATAATTTGTTATGCAAAATAGCCATAATTTTCTGGGGTTTTTCTAAGCTTAAATAGAAGTAAAAAAGGCAATTTTCCATTGAAATAGTAAACAAATTTTCAAACTCTAACTAAATATGCAAAAGAGCAAAAGTGATGAACTCACTATAGAGGGGTTTGGGAAGTTAGGACCCCAGAATCTTATATGCAGAAAAAAATAAGTGTATTTCTGCCTTAGTTGGCACTGTATATGTCTGAAAAATGCTGTTGGGAGTGAAGGGTTGGACACAACTCTTTACTGACAAAAGCATGTACGTAACTGAATAGTGAAGGAAGAAGAGTAGAACTAGCTTTGGAAACTATGTTGCATGAGCAAATGCTTGGCTTAGTCCATTATGTCTAAGAAGTACATGGTACTATGTATTTAAATTATTTCAGAAATAACAAATATACTCAAGTAAGAAAAAGGGTCTGTCTGGTTCAAAATCACAGAGGAGTGAGGCTGCTCTCTGTTTACCCATTTCATTATGTGGCACAGGTCAGTAAAGCAAACTGCCAGCCCTGTTTAAAAAGAAATTGCAAATAGTTCCAAATTATAGCAAAAGAATTCTATATGGTTTCAAAATAATTTATGTCCAAGGTACTTAAGAGACTTTAAAACCCTCTAGTTTGAAAAAAAATTGCTTCATATTTTTGAAATAGTTAAAAAAAAATCCTAGCTCAAGGGTGTTATTTTGTTGTTTTGGGAATCTGTATCTTACATTTTCTAGTAGTATTTAGTTAGACTATGATGAAGTTGGAACAGGGCCTACTCATTATTCTATACTTGTAAAGTCTTCACAATAACAGCCCAGTTTTTGGCAAGTTACTTAACATTATGCCTAAAAGAATTTTATGATGAAAAAATGAAAATAGGTTATTTGCTATGCCAAATAGAAATCACACTCTTCTAAGTGAAATCATGTCTTTTTTTTTCTAATGCCTAATTATTACTGTGGATTATTAGACTTTTTATTTTAGGAAGGCTAACCACCAACTCTTTTGATTGAAGGTTACAGAAATAATTTTTCTAAGCAACTAATCACATCAGATATGATGGAATCAAAGAACCACAAAACAAGCTGGGTTGGAAGTGACCCACAAGGATCATTGAGTCCAGCTCCCAGCCCTGCAGAGCACCATCTCCAGGAGTCACACCATGTGCCCGAGTGCATTGTCCAAACTCTTCTTGATCTCTGTCAGGCTGGTGCTGTGACCACTTCCCTGGGGAGCTGCTCCAGTGCCCAACCATCCTCTGGATGAAGAACCTTTTTCTGATATCCAAGCTAAACCTCCCCTGACACAGCTTCAGGCCCTTGCGTCCTGTCACTGGTCACCACAGATATCAGTGCCTGCCCCTCCTCTTCCCCTCATGAGGAAGTTGTAGACTGTGATGAAGTTTAAGAAAACATATTTTTATTACCTCATGCAGACTCAACTAAATTATTTTTATAGTTAGTAATGAACCATCCTTCACTCACATGTGTAACAAAATCTCAGTTGACATTTAATCTTGATGAAATGGGGGATATTTAGACTGTTTACAACCCTTGTTGCACGTATGAGGAACTCTACATTGCAAAAAATTTCTGACTCCATCTGATATGCATATGATGATTGAAAACTAGTTTTGAATGCCAGTATATATCAATGGGACATGACAATTCCTTCTAGCTCAATGTCATGTGACAAGAAACTGTCATAAGGATGATATAAAATTTAGTTACCTTATGTTCACTGATTTAGCATTTTATTTTTAAATTCTTTTTCATAAACTAAAAGGACAAGCATGCTGTACCTTTTCTCAGTTAAATATTCTATATTTTATATTATGAATAGTATCAACAAACACGCAAATTTAAAAGCTTTACTATGCATTAAAATGAAGAAATCAGTTTAAAGGCTAATACTGAAAGCTGATGATTTTACATTTTTGGATGTAAAATACAGAACTATGTCATGAACCACAAATTTTTTTATAATGAGAAAGCATTTCAGATAAAAGCTTTGAAAACAAAATCTCAACATTTTACTAAGAATTATAGTTTAGTACAGGACAGTTAAAGAAAATATGAGTTTGTGTTCAGTACAATTTGGTTCATTATGACTAATATTTAAATATTCCTATGTCAAGGAAATTTTTCTTCATAAATTAATAAAAATTAATTAGATCTGATAAGAGTTTCCTGTGTGTAGGGAGAGAAACAATAATTAGAAAAAAAAAAAATCATGTACCTCACTCAATATCCCAAGATATTTCAACACTTATTTAATTTAATAGGAGAAATACTTTAGAATAGTCCTATTTTCAGTAGGGCTGCTTTGATATTTTCATGTATTTTTGGGTTGTATTTCTTGATAGTTTTGCCTATTTCTTAAATTATTTGTGCAATTCGCAATTTAGATTTTTTTCTTATTAATACTATGAAAAACTACAATAATAGTTTTGTAGCTACAAATAGCTGCAAGTAGCCTTAGATTTTAATTAAAGAGGATTTTTCCCCCAGACAAATATGGATTTGTGTTAGCTTTAAAAACACTTTTTATTAAAATAGTTAAATTTTCAAATACATGAATATATTATTATTTATTAAATAAGATTATTTTACATTAAAGTTTGATTTCTAGTGCATACCTTTAAAAATCACAGATTATAAGAACTTGATCTTTGCTCTAATTGTGGCAAATTTCCCTCTGCTTTATTAATAGAAAGTTTAAGGTGTACATTTTCTATGTTTTGTCACATTCTAGGTTCCTGAGAGTTTGCAAGAGAAGGTTCAAATACTGAAAAATTGTTCCAACACTTCATAATTGAATGCAATACTTTAACCAAGAAGTTCCATTTTAATATTTCATATTAATTTTCAAGTATTTCTGTACCACAGGCTGTAAAATTTCGTATTCTGAAACTGCAGCTGAGTGTATAACTGAATACACTGAAGAGATGAGGGCAGGAGAAAACAAACAAACAAACAAAAAAAAGTTTCAGATATGTGAGACCTCCACCTGGACTACTGTATCTATTTCTGAGGCTTCCAATACAACAGGAACAAAGACCTGTTAGAGCAGGTCCAGAGGAACAAACAAAAAGGGTTTCAGATATGTGAGACCTCCACCTGGACTACTGTATCTATTTCTGAGGTTTCCAATACAACAGGAACAAAGACCTGTTAGAGCAGGTCCAGAGGAAGTTGATAAATATGATCAGAGGGCTGGAACATCTCTGCTGTGCAAAAAGGCTGAGAGAATTTGTGCTGTTCAACCTGAAAAAAGGAAGGCTTTTGGAAGACCTTATTGTGGCCTTTCAATACATAAAATAGAGAAGAAAGATGTAGAGTGTCTTTTTATCAGGGTCAGTAGTGACAGAAGAGGGGACAATTTTAAAATGAAAGAAGCTAAATTTAAATTTGGCATAATGCAGACATTTCTTACGAAGTGTGGAGTGAGTCACTGGAACAAGCTGCCCAGAGAACTTGTGGATGCAACTCCCCTGGAAGTGTTCAAGGTCAGGTTGAACAGGATCAGTAACCTGATCAAGTGGAATAAGTCCCTTCTCATTGCAGTAAGGGAGGACTAGATGATCTTTGGAGGTCCCTTCCACCACAAACTATTCTATGATGCTAGTGGAAGATGTCCCTACCTGTAACTAGAAGGTGGACTAGATGATTTGTAAAGGTCCTTTTGAGTTCCACCATCCTATGATTCTATTATGTACTTATACTGTAAAGAACCTTGGATTTTAAATGTGAAACTAGTATAGCATAGTCAGTTTTGCATATCAGTTTTTTTTCACTTCTAGTTTTGGCATAGATCTAATCCAAGAAAAACATATCACTTATTTTCTTCTTATTTTCTGCCATTAAACATGTCTAAGTTGTCTGAATTACATCAGTTTAAATAAGATACAAAACCCCTCTGATTTCTTCAATTAAATAATGAAACATAAGCAGGACAAGAAAGAACTTCCACCAGTATTTACTGAAAATTAAAACTGATAACATGGTTAACCTTTAGCACAGTATTTGTTTACATAGGCTGCAATAACAGAAGGGATTTAATCAAATCCCAAATTAGTGTGTGACTTGGATTTCTGTTTTTCACTTGATCACTGCTGTTAAAGTGAATCAAACTGAATTTGTGAAACACAATATTCCTAAGCAATATGTTTTTCAGAAAACATATCTTGACTTCAGTGAGGCCTAAGCTGTTACAAGGATTAGATGGTGTTCCCTCAAAAATGGAGCATCCTGTCTTGAAATTATGTGGAGCCCACCTGGCCTTATACAGATGCATGTATTACACAATCAAGTTATATCAGAGGTGTTGTCAAGCCAGTAGACATTTTGCAAGTTAAGAGAAAAAATATAAGAAAATTAACCCATCATCTTGAAGAGACAATGTTGCAAGATTTCACTGTGGAAATCAACACTCTTGCCACAAATCACATAAAAAAATATTTTCAAAACAAACTGGTTTCATTAACAGTCAACTGAATGTGAAATTTCTTGTTCATATTAAGTGCCACCAAGAAATTCTACTTCTTCCAGATTATTTTCTTGCTAATACTTTATGCTTATTTTGGTTTCACTTTTTCTTTACTTCTACTCAGATAGTAATTCAGTTTTATATACAATTTTACAGGTTTTTAAATGGTCTTCTGACAAAATAAAAATATATTTAAAACAACATCAGGATATAGTCATATAATTAATTACCTGAGACATATATTACCTGAGCAGTGAGGAAGAGATCCACTCCAATGTCCATTTAACTGACATGTGCGAGATGACTGCCCTACCAGTGATCGTCTACCTGTGCAGGTATAATGAACAGTAGAACCAAAGGTATATTTATCTCCAGACAGGACCGCATTAGGAGGAACTCCAGGATGTCCACAGTCAATCACTACAATGCATAATTATTGGAGATAAAAGAAGGTTATTATCACTGATCAAACAATTTTTAGTTTTCATTTTCATAACTGCACACGTAAGTTTTCTAAAGGGATTAACAATTTTAGGGTTTGGGAAAGGGGAAAATCATGGCATTAGAATGCAAAATATGCTTCAAAAAAAATAAAAGCTGTGAAAGAAATGTTTGGAGATGTCAAAAAAAAAAAATTTAGATACATATATTGATGTTCAAAACCATCCATTCACTAAGTTGATCTTTATGGCACAAACACATGCACACACCTTGTACTCTTCAGAGAAAAATTACAGGAACACAGTATTTGCCAAAGTCACTGCTGTGGTAGAGAATACGCAGAACTTCATCTCTCTTTTAATAATTCAGAGGAAGAAGTTAATTTGAACTATGTACACAAACTGAATCTAGGCCTGATGTTTGATTTCCTTTTACCTTACATCTGTCCATGGTATGTAGATTATTTTGTCCAAAGACGTTTGTATTTGTGTACCAAGAAAACCACAAATCAGAGCTCCAAATATCAGTGTAGTAGAACGGGCTGCTAAAACATGCAACTGCAGTTTTTATCAAAACTTCATCTTATCAAATACTATTTTCAGCAGGACCATTTTATTAAAGAAAAATCCAGATCAGAAGCCTGATCAGGGTTGAGGATGTGTTTAATTCCATGGCATTTCAGATACAGGCAACAATACAATGATTGTATAATATAGTGTGAGACCGAAATCATACGTGGCAATTTGTCTTTCTTAAATTATTTTGGTCTTAGAACTTTAATTTCTGTATATACTGTTTTGCATTTAATGACATTTTCTCCCAAAGGTCCAACTTTCATGGTACAGAACTTTCCTGACAGGACCACAAAGGATTAAAGAATGTGGTAAGGTATTGAGCGACTTTGATTCCTACATAATATCATTGGCCGTGTGACCATTCTGTAGGTTTTGAGGAGCATGAGTAAAATGGCCAGAATAATCAACTTTACATAACAAGCACTTGTTGTCAGCATGTTATTTTTTAATCAATTACTTCTAACTAAAATCTACTATCATTTATGGATGATTGTTGAGAATGAAAATTTAGAACATTGTCATTAAAAAGACATGTTGGTCATGCGGGCTTCAACAAAATTAGACCTTATTTTGTGAAGAACATTCAGTTTTTCAGAATATTTTATTATCTATAGTGTTCTTGATTGATTCCTTTGCCCTATTCAGATGTCATGCAGGACAGAGTTAATTTCATACTGGTACCTCACAGTTTCCTCCTTTGGGCTTTCCTATGCACACTTTTCTGTTTACATTTATATCTAGAAGCCTTGGATCCATAATAATTGACTTTAAAAATTATAGCACCCTGACTATTACCCTGAATTTGATTATGCATTCTACAAAATTTAATTTGATATCAATGTTTTCAGATTGGATTTCATATGAAAAGTTGATTGAATTTCTTTTTTTTTTTTTTAATATTAACTAATTTCTTCCTTTCTATTTTTCCACCCTCATTAAAAAACCAAAAAAATCAAACTTCTCTATATCTACCCTAAATGAACTCTTTTTAGTTTAAACCATTACTCCTTTGTTGGAGTGTAGGGCACATGGAAAATTCCTTGAGCTGCCCTGGGAGTCCGGGAGCCTGGCTAGGACCCCAGGAAAGCACTGCCTTTGACCTTAGTCCATGGGAAGAACTTCCAACACTCATAGATGAACTAAAACCAACAAAGATTCAAAATAAATAGTAGTTTAATTTGTCACAGGTTGAATTTTTGTAGTTTTGGATTTTCTTAGAATGGAGGTGAATGGGAGCAAGATGGAAAATTTTGGGCAGTGTCTCATCTCTTTCTTCTTCTTCTCCTCCATCTTCTGCCATGATCTGGCACCAGAGACATTGGTAGAATGGATTTGAGGTAGAAATTGCGTGTCTAGAATAGGTGGTAATTATTGGTACAAAATTGTAAGTATAGCATGTTATAGGAGTTAATTGGATCAGAAACCTTCAAACAACCTTGAAACCCCCGTCCGGAGTGCTTGCCAGCTCTGTCTTTCAGCAGGCTAAGCCTGGTGTGAGGTGGCTCACACACTTTGAGATAAGAAACTTAATAAAAATCCCAAAGACTGAAGTTGCAAGTTCTGCTTCTTTTTTCAAACCCTAGTACAGGACTTTGTGGGAAAAAAATTAATTAGGGGGTTTTCGGGAAAAGAAAACTTCCACACTCCTTGTGCTATCTATGCTGTTGTAAAAGAAAATACTATATATGCCCTTATAAAAAGTCTCATTCCAGCAATAATTTACAAAACACTCCAGAAGCTCTTAAGAAAAGGCTCTTAAAAAGTTTTGGTAAGCTTAAGATTACAAAATATCAAGGTAGATATATCTACCACTTAGGTAGAATTCATTGTTCCCTCTATAAAAATGACACAAATAAAGCAGAAAACTCCCCTACAAAAGTACATCTATCACTTTTACTCCCAAAGCTCTTTTAAAAGAAGACTAAAGACTGTATTATTAAATTACTTGTGACAATTCAGATAACAATGACTAAGAGATTAAAATAAAAATGTAAAAGCAGAAATCGTTGAAACTTTACCTTTAAATTTATTTATATTTGGAAATATTTTACTATTAAGCAATATTTCTCTTTTTGAAATGGTCATCTTGCCTTTTAATTTTACGTGAAATCAATAGACACTTTAGGTTTAATTGTGACTTGCAATCAAGCTACTTTTCTATCAAAGAAAGGGACAAGTTCCATTACTGAAATTTTTAGCAATAATAAGAAAAAAAGTTTAGTTCTTTTTCCTATTTCTAGAGAGGTAAGAGTAGAACTAGTGAAGCCTCCTAGAGAACAAATAGCTACAGTACTGCAAATATTACTTCATGATTCCTGAATAAGGAACCTTTAGCCTGTTTTCCCTTTAATCCCTAGAAAAGAAGCCTTTCTCAGTGAAAAATGTTGATCCTAAATCCTTTTCACAGACTAATAAAGAACCAGGCAACTCAACTGTCCTAGCCAATTAAAAGTCTAATGAACATCTCTGGCTATATCTGCATCACAATTAGAAAGTTTTTCATGACAAACCAGAATAAAATAACCTACTTGTGTTGATCTACTTGCCTTAGTGAATAAGTTGCATATGAGTATGACCTTCAGGTACACCTATTAGTGTGGCAAACTGAGGACATTGTCCAGAGGACATCTTAGGAACCTCAGTGCTATTACTGGTGAATTGAATGAACAGGTTTTGACCTTGTATCCCTGCTATCAGGGATTATTATGCTGGAGCATTCAGAGATGTTTGTTAGGCTATTGCACTTCATCAGTATTCTGTTATTTGCTACATACAAGAACAATATAACTGCTACTTCAGCAACTTCTGAAACCTTCTATCAGTACTGCACACACACAAATGTATATAAATATGATTATTGTAATTGCTGTCCTGAGACTGATGAAAATGTTGTGCAAAATAATACCTCGTCTAGTCCACATACTTTGTAGAAGCAAACTCATTATCTACTTACTAATGCATTCAGGTAGAGGTTTGTCCCAGTGGCCATTTGGTTGACAAATTAAAATTGAAGAGCCAAATAAAAAATATCCAGGATTGCAGTCATAAAATACCACTGTTCCATACGTGAAATTCCCATGTTCAATTTTACTTTCTCTTATAGAATTTGCAGGAATTCCAGGATCAGAACAATTGACCACTAAAAAGAAAAAGAGCACAGAATTGAAAGCCATACTAATACAGTCTCCTAAAATGGTCTCTTATTCTTCGTATAAGAAATATCCAATGCGTTGTTATCCTGGTTTTATATACACTAACTTTTTATATAATGGTAGTGAATTAGGAAGAAGAACTGAAACGAGATACTGAAGCCAGAAGTTGTTAAACCCAGAGCAAATAAAAAGTGTGATACAGTGTGATGATACCATAAAATTATTGGCCCCTAAAAGTTACTGAACATACCAATAAAATGAATTTATATTCCTGTCTTGACATACACTATTGTCCACAAATAGAAACATATTTTGCAGCTAGATGTGACTTTGGTCTAACACACACAGAAATGCAAACATACTTATGTTTCAATATCAACATTTTGTTAATTGATCACCTATAAGAGAGGTGTTTTGAATTAAAGGACACAAGGTCAGTTAGGTAAGACTGGTGAATCTGACAGAATAAGAACATGTCCCAACAAGTGAGTAGGACCTTTTAAAAACAGAGGTTAACTAATGGTTAAGAATACTGATAAATTTTTTGAGTTCTTATCACTTTAAAATTTATATTTCTGAAAACTTCTGAATATGGGGTTTTTTCCCTTTTTTTTAATGTCTTACAGCTATCTGTGAGTTCGGTATACTTATTTTGGGGGTCATTAAGATTTTTTAACAGTTTTCATGTGGTTTCTTCTGGTCAAGGAAACACATCATCACTTATTTAAAGTTACTCTAGAAAACTTAAGTTCCCATTAAAATTACTATCTCTATATCGTTATAATCAATTGCACTTAATATACATGCACTTGCATACACCTGTGTGCAAATCTATATATGTATCTGCATGTGTATTCAGATGGAATTTCCTGTGCATTGGTTCCTACCCATTGCCTCTCATCCTTTTACTTGGCACCACCATGAAGAGCTTAGCTCCATCCTCTTGACACCCTCCCTTCAGTTACTGAAGTCTCCTCTCTGTCACCTCTCCTCTCCTGAGAGGTCCTGAGTTTCCTCAGCCTGTCCTTGCAAGAGAGATGCTCCAGTCCCTTAAGCACCTTTGTAGCCCTCCAGTGGACACACTCCAGGTTCTTCAGATGTGCCTCAACAGGGCTGAGTAGAGGGCAGGATTACCCCCCTCAACCTGCTGGCAATGCTCTTCCTAATGCACCACTGGCCTTCATGGCCATGCAGGCACACTGCTGGGCTCGTGGGCAGTTTATTGTTCTCCAGGACACCCAGGTCCTTCTCTGCAGAGCTGCTCTCCAGCAGGTCACCCCCAGCCTGTATTGTGCATGGGGTTACTGGGGCTTCTCTTCCCCAGGTGCAGCACCCTGCATTCACATTTGTTGAATTTTAGAGGTAAATGTGCATGGATGTCTGTCATTCTGTTTTTCAGCCTTCTAAATTGGAGTCAGTTTTTTTCATGCATTTTCATGAAAACAAAGCAATGTTTTCTGTAGCTATCTGTATTGTTTACATTTTTCTCTTCCGGAGGGACAATTGATGGACACTTTCTCACACCAATGGAATTGAAGAGGTTGAACCTCAGTCTTCCAATGTAATCTCATTTCTGGAAATCTATATAAACTGAAAGTAAAAATTAAACTCTCTCTTCTCCCGCCTCGACTCGGCTGTGGTGTCTGTCTCTCTCGTGATGGTAGTGCATCAGATGTCTGTATATGACATTATCAAAATATGCTGAAAAGCTCTGTAATCTGCAAAGGAAAAATGGTATTGCCAGATGCAATTCAAGATCATTTTTCCTACCTGAATCACTTCATGTAGGCATTTTATGGCTCATGTCCTCTCTAGCCACTATTCTAAATGCTGTAGTCTGCTTGTGTGCTTCTTCTAGCAGGTTTCAAATATTGGTACCACAAGACTAGAAAACATACCTTTTCCAAGGACAGAAATAGCTTTCTGCTTGTATTTGACTTCTTTATCAGCAAAGGACAGAACGATTTGTAAGCTACATTAATCGTCAATTTTTTTTTTTAATTTTTTTTTTTTTCCTGGAGGAAAGCCTGAGCTATATTTCTGTCTTTTTTCTTTTTTTTTTTCCTCCCACAAGGATCATTGAAGTCCAGCTCCTGACCCTGCACAGGACAGCCCTAAGAATCACACCAAGTGCCTGAGAATGTTGTCCATGTTCATGTTACTAAGCGTATATTTAAAGTAATGAAGAGAATTTATTCATTATTCAGGAGTAGTGAGCAGTTGAACATAGCTTTCCACAATTATTATGATCGGCTAAGAATTAGATATTTAACAAAGCTGTAAGTAGTACAACAACAGCAAGTGCACCGCTGAATTTATATGAAAAAATTATGGGACAAAACAAGGTCTTCATAACAGTGTGCAGCCTTTTCTATAATATTGGTTTTTTGGTAGTTTAAAAATATGCAAAGTAACAGTTATTATTATTATTTAACTTCAAAGCAAATAAAACAAAATCATATTAACTAGAAAGGATTTCACTGCACGGTGCAGACATGATTAATGATGCCGAACACAAGATTAGTTCTTTTTGTTTTTAAACTCTCTCCTAAAACCAATATACAATATACAATTTCAGGACTGTGTAAAATTTCAGTGAGTAACCTGATCAACTTATTTACCAATCCCTACATGCCAATAAGTTGACAGCACTTTGGCACATTACTCTGCAATGTGAGAATACCATGGTGATTGATAGCAACTGGATTGAAAATGAGATTAAGTAGGTATCCCAAACACACAATACATGTTTAGCATTGCAAATTTAGAAAATAATATCTTCTCATCAACAAAGAGTTCCTTAGAAATTTAAGTTCTGTAAACTACTTGGCAGTATCTCTTAGGGAAAAGTGATCAATTGAAAGAAGAGAACACCTATTGAATAGAAAATACAATCAATAAAGCTTTTATAAAAGACATGATTTAGTTCATGCACAGATAAAAATCCATAGAAGCTGCAGAGAAGATGCTGATAAACAATAATTAGATTTCTGCATATGTACATGCAAAAAGTACATTTTCCTAAGTAAAATCAATTATTTAAAAAGCACATAAGAGATTTTTAAAATGCAGGGTTGACAAAACCTTCCTAAAATTGCCTATGAAAATTCAAACAGGACTAATATAGCATTATTTTTCTAAGTAAAAGAATTTTACATATAATATCTAGAAGTATTGAGAACTAACACAAATGGACAATGTTAATGAATTAGAATAACAATTTTCAAAGTCAAGATGCTTAGTGGAGCACAAATGGAAATGTAAAAGAAAAAAAATAGGTTTTCTTACGTGTCTGTTAGAACTATGTTGGCTAAAAATGTAAAGAAAATTATTTCAGGATTTAAGCTCTTAATTACCTTTCCATAATTTTGTTTAAGTAACTTGTAGAAACAATTTTTTAAAAAAAGCAATACAATTTACAGACACATAAAAAAGTTTCTCTGCAACTATTATCCTGGTAACCTGAGTGAAAAACATAATAAAATCTCAAGATGACTTCATTAATAAGATTATTATGTTAATCACTCTGTTGCTGAGAGAGAAATCACTTTGTCTTGTGTTCCTTTACCCTCTGTTAATTTTTCTGCCTTAATTTTACAACATTTAGTTAGAAACTTGTAAACGCTGCATTCTTACCTTTGCATATTGGAGGTGAATGGCTCCACTGCCGATTAGCTTGGCACTGAGCTTTGGTTGGTCCTTGCATAACATACCCAGTATTACATGAAAATGTCACAACATCATTGAAGTTGAAACCATTTCCACTTGTTCTTCCATAAATAGGACTACCAGGGTGACCACAGCTGACGGCTAGCACAGCACCAGTCAAAAAAACCCCAAAAAAATAGAGCAAGATGTTATCACTTTTCATTATTTATTATGCAATAGATAATGATTATATAATAGTATTTTCAAGTTTTGATATTATAAGAAACTGCATACTTTCCATGATGTACTCATGCTCAAGAACTTCCCTAAATTTTTAGATAAACTGAATAGGATTTGACATGCAATAATGAAAGTAAATGAAGAAAACTCTTCTGAAGAAACAGGAGAAAAGCAAGCACTAGATTTTCATTATATATAGTCTGAAATTGAAAGGAATTATTTCACTACCTTAGTTCCTCAGGCATTATTTCTTACAAATTTTTCTTAGTATAAACTCAATTTTTTATCTTTGTGGCCTAAATACTTAATGACGTTATAAATTTATGACTATTTTTTGGAAAAAAACCCCAGAACTATTGGCACAGGGAAATATTTCTTATGTTTATACAAAAACTGTCTACAGAAGGCAAAGTTTATTTTCTGTGGCCACAGAAAAATGAATGAAAACAAAGTAAGGGAAATCGGACACAAATTAATATATTCAAAATGATCCAAAAACACTTTGTAAAGATTTTCTTCTATTTTGTAACAAATGATTGGTAAAAGAAAAAGGTTAATCAATAAATAAAAATAAAAAATTAAACATCATAGAGTAAATAAATGAATTAACATTTTGTGCTATGACTTGGCATTAAGAGAATTTCTGCTACAGAATAGGGCTATAGGATATTTGGAGGCTCATTAACAGTTACAATATGCTAATATTACTGAACCTGAAAAATAGTGGTAATTTACTTTAAAGTGCTTAGAGAATTCTCAAATTTTCCTAAATTAGATACATCATTTTCTGTTATTACTTAAAGGTCTTCCATGTGATGGCTTGACACCCTTATCATGTAAAAGAAACCTCATTAACAAAGCACAATATTCACTCAAAAGATCCCGAAAACCACAAATCAAAGTAACAGCATCTCTGTGTGGAAGAAGAAGAAAAGAAAATATAATGTGGCAAAGAAAACTTTTTAATCTGCAGTGTTGACAATTTGCTTCAACAGTATTTACTTGTCTAACTAAAAGAGCGAAAGTAAATATATATTAAATATTTCCAAAAGCCACTACAGGTCATAAAGCCATTTTCAAATTTGAGTAGTGGCATTCATAAATCATATCACTTTCTGAAGAGTTTTCATATCCATAACAGCAGGTATTCAGTGGCCAAAAGATGAGGTGGTAATTTTAGATGACAACACTTAACTTCACCCGATAGATGAATCATAGATTTTATGTGGCCCCATACTTCTGAGGATCATTCAATCCTCATCTTGTTTGACACGGATACTCCTGTACCATGAATCAGTACGCGTTGCCGTGCTTACTTACGCACACAGGATGGAAGCTGGCCAGACCAGTTGTGATCCTGTTGACATATCCTTACAGAGGATCCAATCAACCGAAAGCCAGGACTGCACTGGTAAACAACTGTGTCTCTGTAGCCATAATTTTCTCCTATTACTTGTCCATTGACTATGAGATCTGGGATACCACAGTGACCAGCTAGATTTATTTATAGTAAAGAAAAAGAAATAAAATAAAGAAAAAAAATCAGTAAATATGCCATAGAAATTTTAAATAAAACTCCTTCACTAAAACAAAGAAATGTTGAATATCTTTCCAGATTTTTTAACTGACTTAATTCAAAGCTTTATTGTCATTAGCTTGGTAAAAACAGCAGTCATGCATTTGCATAGGTATAACTATACACATATAAAATTACAAAAAAGATGATGTAGCAAAGAGATTAAATGTCATGTATATATAATCAAATTTCCTTTAAAAATATTATCGATATCAACCCACATGGGCATTATAATGTATAGCCTTCATACAATATTAAAAAAAATTAACTTGAACAATTTATTGCTGGAATTTGTCTCTGAAACTGAATGTTTTCCATTCTTTCTCTCCTTCCCAGTGGAATCCCAAGGAGATTAACATCCTTTGGTTGAAGGCAGTCAGCACAACGGCCACCAAATCTTTCAGGAACCAAACAGCAATCAGAAATCTTTCTATGCCTAGGCCTAGTCTTCTACTCTGTATTCTCAAAGTATGAGAAATATTGTATTTTTACTACGAAAGTCATAAAGAGACAGTTCATAGAAAGGCTGGGAGAAAACCAAACTATGCGTGGTTACTATTTTTTGTAAAGAATTCTGGAAAATGGGCACTGTGATTCAGCAAAAAATGTGCTAACGAGAAAGTCTCCTAAGTTTGGTTGACTTCATGAAGATTGTGACATATGGGAGAGAATTCACTCCAAAGAGAAGAGTAAGACAAGCAAAAAAAAAAAAAAAAAGTGCAGTGTTTTGAATAGTACATTTTGGGAAGAAAAAACCATAAAAACCAACACACAAACTCACTGCTTTCCTTTTTTTCTAGTAATTTTCCTCAACTCACCCCCACAAACCAATCTCCAAAGCATGGGATTGCTAATAAGAAAAGACATTTAGAACCAACATGTTTTTCCTTTGAAATTTGAAATGCTTCTAATACCACAATGTAATTTTATGCATTTTGCCTCATTCATTTGGGGCTAAAAATTTCCTAAAAAAATTTAAAAATTTAAAAAAAAAACCAAACACCTTACATTTTCTTATTACTTGACCTTTGCATTGTATTTCATTGTATGAATCATGATAAAACAATCAGAATTTAAAGTACTGGTAGCATATGAACCTCCACATATATTAGATTGATGACTGCAATTTGACTTCTGTGCAGTTTGCAGGAGTCCAAATCTGGTACTATTCAAGGCTGTATTACCCCGTGTTTGTTCCCTAGGTGTTTCCCTCAGTCTTATGTAAAAACCAGGCATACATGAAATGTTTGTTTTCTAGGATAAGATGACATAACATTTAAAAAAAAAGAAGTCAGAGTATTTCTTGATTTCCCAAGAAATTCATAATCCATTCAGCATGTAGTAGACTTTTTAAAACATGCTCCAAAGGAACTAAATTCCTGTCCTATCATATTTCTGTCAATAAACAGGACTAACCAGATGAGGAATAAAAACTGAGTAGTAAAAAGATTCATTTCTATCAAAAGTGCAACCAGTCTGCAGTGATTCAGACCATGCTCAAGGAAATATTTTTCTAGTTCCATTTAATTAAAATATATGGCTTGGTTCTTAATTACGAATTTAGTGTTGCTTTATGGCAGAATGGAAGCAGAATACCTCACCAGAAAGGTCAATCTGTTTCCTGTGTAGAGAGAATAAAACTGAAGCAATTTAACATGTGAGGTAACTAAGATCACAGTGCAGTTTCTGCAACTGTGTATGGACTTTACAAAACCCATGCAACTTCAAAAGGTGAAAATTCATTAAAAAAATCATCTGTGTGTCTTCCAGTAATGTCCCAGTCTTGCTCCAGAAATAAACCTCTCAGATCCTAGTTTTGATTTTTGACTTTTGGGTTTCTTTTTTTTTCTTTCTTTTCTTCTTTCCTCTTTCTTCAACATGTATGATACACAAGGAGATGAGTAGTGGATGTTGCTAACCTGAAATTCAGCAAAGTATTCAACACTATTTCCTACAGTCTTTTCCTGCACAAAAGGGCAAGATACAGATTGCGTGGGTGGACTTCAGGATGGGTAGGGAATGGGTTAACAGGCTGCATTAAAAGGGTGGTGATCAATGGTTTTCACTCAGGCTGGAAGCAGATCACAACAGGATTCCCTAAGGATCAGTAATGGACCCCATGACATTGAATAGCTTCATAAATTATCAGTATGATGGTATTGTAAGCAGCCTCACCAAGTCTGCTGATGACACCAGACTGGTGATAAGGCACAGATGTGAGAAGGAAGATATCTTACAGAGAGACCTGGACAGGCTGGAGGAGCAGGCGAGAAAGAACTGTATGAGGTCAACAAAAACACCTGCAGGGTTCTGCCCCTGGGAAAACAGAACTAAAGCCCAGAACAGGCCATGATCTGTGTGGCTGGGGAGCAGTGTCTCTGAAATGCACCTGGGGGCCTTGGTGGACAAGAAGCTGACCATGGGTCAGCGGTGTGTGTCTGTAACACAGTGAAAGCAAAATGGATCCTGGGCTGCATCTGCAGAAACATTATTAGCAGTGCTGGAGGTGTGATCATCTCACTCTACTCAGAGCGTGCCATGCTGCACAGGAAAGATGCAGAAAGATTCAGACAGATTGCAAAGACAGGTCATGAAAATAGTCAAAGGGCTGAAAAATCTCTCCTATGAGGAAAGGCTGAAGGCATTAGTTCCTGAAGAAGAGAAGGCTCAGGTGGGGGGTGGGGCTCATCACAGTGTTCCAGTACTTAGAGGGTGGCTACCAAAAATAATGGAGGCTCTCTTCACATGGAGGGGGCAAAGGGCAACAGGTGCAAGCTGCACTGGGAAAGGTTTCATCATGACGTAAGAAAGAATTCTTCTGACAGTAAGAACAAGCATTCCCTGGAACAATCTATTCAAGGATGTGATGCGAGTCTACATCACCAGATGTTTTCAAAATGTGAACTAAAACAGGTTGCTAGATAAACCCATCCCAGCTCCCTTTGCCATGAAATGTTGGATCAGATGATTTTTCAAAATCCCTTCTGACTTGGGCTGTTCTATGGTTCAAATCCCTTTGTCTCGATTATTTCCTCCTACTCTGTATAACAGTTATATCTTTGGAGCACTAACCAATTGTGAACCAATTGTGAACTAACCAATTGCATGATCAATTGTGAACATTCCATTACTAGTAATAAAGATATTTTTAAAACAGTAGAGACTACTTCTATCCATATGTAAGATTTCTAAACTGAAAAAACCCCCCTGAATTCATGAAGAATATTATAAAACTGTATTATAAAACTGTAGTTCTGTCATAACAGAATTCTAAATCAATCAGTGACAGTGTTAAAGTAAATATCATTTAAAAGTAAATATCATTTAAAAACAGGATAGGCCAGACTTATGACGCTTCTTTTATCTCAAATTTTAAAAGAGATTAAAAAAAAAAAAAAAAGAACCAAAAAACCCCTAAAGAACCAAAAAACAACTTGGGGATTTGCAGGACGTTTTTACCAGTTTTTACTTTTTACTCTGCTTTCCAGAGAAAGTTTACTGTGACTGAAGGATATTAAACAAATAAAAATTAAAACAAAAACAAAAACAAAAAGAGGGAAAAAAGCCCCAAAACCAAAACAATCCAACACCAATCCAGGACAACCCCATGTTGTGTTCAGCATTATTTGTTATATTTTCAAAAAAAAAAAATAATTGACCATTGTCATGTAGGTGCATATGGCAAGAAGTTCATTAGGTTTGCTATGAAAAGTATATATAATGCTATACATAGTTCCTGATATGAGAACATTGGAGAACTTTACTGGAATTTCCACTGATTCATGCAGGTGAGTAATTCCCTAAGACCCAAAAAAGTCAGAGACCCATTAATATTTTCCAGAACTTTTATTCTTTGCATTATTTTCCCACTCTAATTTACATATCCATAGAGATGTTCTCTGCCAGAGGGAATAAAGACCTCAAATTATAGTATCTATAACTTATTACTATCATAACTTCTCCAATATCAAGAGGAAAAAAAAAAAAAGAAAAAGCATAGAAGACGAAAAAACAAAACACCTGTCAAACCAACAAAAACCTCTATCACTATCAACATCTATTTGGAAGAGCAATTATTACTTAATTTCTCTTCAATTCTATTCTGGATTTGCTGCATTTCTTCTAAAAGTAAGATGTTTATTTATTTTTCTCATTATTTTTAGTAGAATTCTTAATTTTAACTTTTTTATTAAGCTATCTAAGTAAATAATCTCAAGATGTTTATTATAGATTAAGGATATGCTCATATTTATTGCTATATAGTCTGGTATTTTTTAGGATCAATTCTGATGGTAATTGTTTATCAGGACTTTGATTTAAACTCTTATTATAAGGGCTTTGTGATGAAAAAGTATATTCTAATATGCTGGTAGTAAATAGCTGACTTCACACTAAAATAGGATTCTAGACTACTTTAGGCTAAGCTATTCTAGACTGTTTTCATGACATCTTTGTCCATTGTCAATATCTCTATTTTTGTGCTGTACCATAAGATCAGTTGTAGTTCCATTTTTTCTATGACAAGATGAGACCTTTCTATGACAAGATGAGACCTATTAATAACTTTTAATACTGAATCGAAATATACCACTTTTATGAAGACAAGTGAAAATTACAAAAAAAAGGTATTAAAAGAGACTAAATGTGAAGGTTTTACTGAGTAGCAGATTTGAGAGGAGAAATAAGAAATATAAAATTCTCAATTTCCAGTCTAGCAAAATTTGATAAGAATAAATACATGAAATACTATTAAAAAAATTAGTCAAAGATTGGGAATGAAGGATAATAATTAATAACCTGTGAGCACCAAATAAATTACCTAATTTGACATGAAATCCTGCTCTAGAAATGAAGAATGAGCATAATAACTTTGTGTCAGAACCTTAGAAACCATAGTTGTAAATGAGATTGCCTTTCTGCAAGTTGTTCTATGAGATGAAAAGAACAGGAATAAATGAATACAGAATCTTTATATTAAATGGCAAAAAACATGCCTATGCTTATTTTAGTTGTCAGTAGTGTCAAACATGAGCACAGTAGTGAAACAAATCTACATACCAATGTATTATTGAAAACAGAGATTTATGTTATTTATTATTCAACAAAGTTAATTAACCTGTCAAGATGACCTCAGCTGAAAAGGGAAGAATTATTGCCTGGCATTTTTTTCTTCTTTACAGGGCTTGTATTCCATAAAAAGATATAAGAAGGCATAGTCCTGGACAAAACAGGGCTTGGGGCATTTCTCTTGCTATTTTCAGAAGAGCCTCATCTTGACAGCTGTTCAAGCTGTACTAAAACTGTTCAAGATGAATGGTAAAGTTATTTTAAATATTTTTTAATCCATGGCCCACAGAGGGAAGTTCTCTGCTGAATTCCTTGAAACAGCTGAATAATTCTTTAAAGATGAAACATCATATACCTAATTTGAAAGTCTAGTTATTATTTTACAGTAGTACTGTAGAATAAAGAGAAGCATATGGCTAACTCCAGATATATAAAGCCATAACAAGGGAGATACAGAATCCCCCTTAATTGAAATACCAAGAATTTTAAAAAGATATTTAAAAACAGTGAAGATGAAGAAGTTAGTTGTTTATATATTTTTCCTAGAAGTTTCAAGTATAGAAACAGTGGCAGAGAGGTTACAGTTCAGAGGTTACATAGACACAGAAATCTTTCAGTGACTGAAAGCTGATTGAGAAAATATATAAAGAAAAAGAGTAATAGATTAATGCATTGAACAACCTTTATTATTAGCTTACATGGTTGCTTTGCCCCAGAAGATATGTCTTCTATTTTTTTAACTCCACTGACAGCACTGTTTTCTACAGAGCTGATGGGTAACTGGTTCTTCCTTTATGAGTAACAAGCTGCCAACAATGACTCATTAGCATTTAAACCAGTATTTTTCTATGAAAAAAGAGTTGAGTAAAACTGGGATAAATATTCCCCAGCTAACACATCAAATTTTGTGCTCACATTAGAATTTTGGTTCAGATCTTCCTTCTAACTCTTAAATATGCAGAATGGTTTTACTATGAAAAAATTAGCTTTCTTTCAAAGGAAGCACATTGAGAAGCTCAACTAGGTGCACAAAATATGTTCCATCTCCTTTTGGAGAAAAAGTAGTTAAAATTATTGGCAGATCTTTTTGACAACTTAGAACCATATGAGTAATGATGGCATTTAGCCCAGAGGACGAGACCAGATATAGTCCAAGGAAAATTCTCTGAACCATATGTAATGCAAACGTAGATGATTCAGAATCAATTATTTGTTTCATGATCTGCTCAGCCTGATGGATTATTTTTCGATTCAGACAAAGACACAGTATGTGAAGTGTAGCCTTTCTCTTAGAAGAAGTGATGGAAGGTATTTCTGATACTATTAATTGGGAAGTGCAAATGCTGACGTTTAATGTACGTACAAACCTAAACAGCATTTTCTTCTATCCTTCTCCTTTTCTGAAATCTCCTCTAGTATTAGCCATGTATAGGAACCACTCTTCCTTATGCCTTATTAATCAAATAAACATTATTCTTCATTTTTGCATTTTAATTCATAGGGATACTTTATAAAGGTGTTCTCCAAATGAACTGAATTAACATAATTTAATCTTGTCACAATTAACAACAAAATATGAGATCTTACAGACCTTTAAAAATTTAATCATATTTCATGGTTTATCTTTATTTGAGATTTAATACTAATATGAAGAACTGAACAAAACTATTGTTCCAGAAGTTGCTGAGTCTATCCTGTATGAAACAACAGCAACTAATTTTGATAAATAAAGGAGAGAATATCAACAGATCTGTTTTATCAGGATGTTTAGATGTCATGAGGAACTGAGAAAGAAAAAGGAATTAAGAAATAAGTTAGATGTTGTACAGCTGAGATGAAGAGGATAGAGTCACGAGTTCAAGAAATGTGAAAACCTGGAGTTACCTCACCAATCAACAAAAAAGAGAAGAGTGCATAAGAATCTTTCTTCTGAGTTTAAGTGTTGGTTGAAAATCATATTCTGCTTTTCATGTAGTTTTAATTGATGAGATGTCTAAATAACTTTTAAAATTACTATCAATCATGTAACTAGCACAAGTGAGAGAAGTGCAAGTAGATATCCCCAAAGAGAAGTATGGAACTTTGTACATTACATTAACAAGTAAAGTCCTAGAAAGAAATCAGAATTCTTTGTAATAATCTAAGAAAAGAGTTGCTCCATTATATATAAGAACTGTATCTAACAGAAAGGCTTTTCAAAGCATGCTATAGTTTTTGTTGTTAGTTTTACTTTGTTAAATGTTTCTGGCTAAGCTGTATAAAATGTTGACCAAAATAATACAAAAACAATTTTAAAAGGCAAAAAACACCCTCAAAAATCCTTTAGGAAAAAAAAAAAAAAAAAAGAGGAAAAAGTAGTCCTAATCCTCAAATCATGATGTTTAAAAGTAATGTTCTGATAGTGCTTCTCCTTTGACATAATAAAAAATTTGAAAATTGTGCTAATGAGAAAAACAGTCAGTGTTACAGAAATCCTAGGAAATGTTTTTCGCCATTCATATACTTGATAATTCTAAAGTTTATCTGAAAGTACTATGGAGTTATTAAAGTAGACCCGATTTACTTCTACTCTAGGAAATGCAGTTTAATAAATATTTGATTACAGGCATTAAAATAAATACACTAAAAACAAAATCACAGATTTTTGAAGTGTGATCAGTGTTATTCCTGACGTTAAAGCAAACAAAATTAATGACATAAATATAGGAAATAATGCAAAATATGAAATTGTAGATATGTAATCTATAAATAGTGTATATATATAAAGTTTTCACGAAAACAGACAAAAGAATAATCAATTTCCTGTTGAATATTTAAATATTTTTCCAAGAGGAAAATGTATAACAAATTCACAGATTTGTCAGTGTCTTTTTATAATCAGAATATTCAGTAAAAATCTAGTCCACATTTCTGAGTGTTTCTCGGGATTTATTACATAGAGAGTTTCATTGTTACCAGTATATAAAAAAATCAAGCATAATAAATTGTGAGAAAAAGTTTGTAACCTAGGAGACATAGCTGTCATGATTTTAGTCTTTGCTTCTTACTTTTTTCTAACATACTTAAGTGGTTTTTTCACAATAAAATGTCCTGAAACATTTAGTTTTTTTAAACTTTGACAACAGAATAACTTCAGAACCTCTATTCTGTTTTGTTTAATTTGCTTTTTTCAATTTGAACATTGTTTCTTCTCATCAGCTATGGAGAATAAGGACCAAGAAGTCAATTTCCTACTATTATAATAATGTGATTACTCATGAAGTGCATTGTCATTTAGGTATTATCTAAAGAAAAAAAAAAAAAAGGGAGATTTAGAAAGGAAGGCAGTTGTGTTAAGTGTTCTAGTTTTTGCCATGGTTTCATTATCCATAAATTATCCATCTTTTAGTAAAATGAGACAGAATGATAGAAGACAGACACAAAAGAGCTCTGAAACCTATCATCATATTCTCACACTATTATGTCTGTCACCAAAATCTTGTACTACTGTTCATAATGTCATGGAATAACATAAGTTGGATTTTAGTCAATATTTTTTGTGATTTAAAACTTTCCTCAGTTAAAATTAGCATCTATATCTGATTAGGTTCACCACAAACTAGTTTAAAGTTCTACTGCAAATAGATTCTTGTTTATTCCACCTTTCATAAATTTTAAAATCATGTATACCTGGAATTAAAAATCAGGCTATCTAACACAACAATTAAATGTAATTATTTTAGTAGCACTTTTAAAAAATGGTAATTGCTTTTTTAAACAAAATACTTGGAAAGGGTATTATGTTATCCTGTAGGATTTCATATGTACCATCTAAGTGTATTCCTAAGGGCATCTTCAAAACTTAAAACAGAAATACATTGGTAATCACTTCAGTCCAAGAACAACTACATTTTTTCTGAAAGTAAAAGTGGAAAGGCTTTAAGATAAATGATGAAGAGTATTTACAACTGAGAGCACAAAAACATCACAAGTAGATAATAAAATGTATTGAAAATTTGCACAAAAAATAATTTCTTGAACCATTAAAATACCCATGCTGTAGGTCTTCCTGCTGTATTGGATCTCCTTTCTCCCACATTCTCCCACCTCTTTATTGTCTTCCATTACTTCCACTTTCTGACAACAACCTTCTCAGAAATATTTTTTTATTTTGTCATTAGCTGAGCTCATCCCTCTATCTTAAGTCTCCAAATTACTGGTGGAAGAAACAAGAATTGAACTGAGTTATTCTGAGCCTGCAGAGAGCTCATTCCTGCACAGTGATGTAACACACTAGGCAGCGTTGTTGCAAGAGAAATTATGGCAGCCATTACTCTCTCCCTTTAATAAATTTGCTCTGTCACTAGCTTTTCTGGGTTTTTTTTTTTCAGCAAGGTATACATTCTTTGCCTCCTATATATGATGTATATTCTTTTTTTTCTGAATAATACTTGTTTTCATGCTGTCTGCAAGAGTTTGCCATAATAAACCTTTAAAGATATGAATAAGATTTACTGTAGTGCTATAAGTCTGATAAAATATGTGTGGTTTAGATTACTGGTTTTCTGCTGTATCCACATAGTTGTTTTCAAAACTGTTTATTATTACTTGACATTATAGTGTATGAACTGAATAATAATTAATCTCTTCTGAGAAGTAGGGGTCCTCTTTTAAATTGCTAGTAAAGATTATGTAATCTGTTACTATTATTAAATTATATTACGATTTTATTTCTACAGACAAATGTAGGCGAAATTCAATTCATTCTGTTCTGATCTTTACTAGGCACGAACTTATTTTAGCAAAATTCTTAAATGCAAGTATTTTTCCAAGGTGCTATTCCCAAGCAGCATGCAATTTATCTATTTTTAGATTAATATTTCTCTGAAGAAAACTTACATTTCTCCAAACTTCAACAGCTGTAACTTCTCCAGAAAAATCAGTAACAATAAAACCAGCAAGAAAAACAATAAAGGCAAACAAGAAAAAACCAGAACATTTTGATTATGCACATACTGTGGTGATTCAAAAATTTAGATTTAGAACATCTTGTAATTGCTGAAAATGTAGCAGATGAAGAATATCAAACATGAAGATATTTTGGTTTTCCTACTCCTCTGTTAAATGGTTTCCATTGTAAAAGTGAAATACAAACAAAGCCTCTATCCCTCTCTGGTCTATGACAGGGAACATTCCAGCGGTAGACTTGTAGCTTGATAAGGAACACTTTTGCTCATTCATGAGTCATTCATTTAATTGAATATTAGCAAATAGGGCTGTTTTACAGAAGAAAAAATATTTGGGATGAAAAGTAGTTTAAAAAGGTGAATGGAAGTCTGTAAAAAGATATATTGCAACAAACCCCTATATTTAATGTATTTCCTAGTTTGGCTTTCTGAAACTATCAATTTATGCATACTCTGTTATATATTCATGCCCCTACAAACAACAAGATACATTATGACATATGTTTCATTCTAAATCAGAATACTAACGTATTTTTGATTTCAACTGAAATTAAATTTTTGGTTAAATTAGAGTTAAAACCTATGTCTCTACAGTAAATACAGTAGCTCAAGGTACATATGATAAGTATCAGAAAGAAGCCCTGAAAGTGTTTCATGTGTTCATTTTATCATAAATAATTCAGGCAATAATGTCTAAGTATATCAAATAAGAAAAGATACCTAACCTTGTACAAGTAAAGGATCTCAAATTCTGTAAAAAGTGTCTGGATAGTGATAGTGGCTTTCTCTCAGAAATAAGGCTGCAGTAATCCTGTCAAAGTTTCCACAAACTTTTTTTTTCCTCCTTCTGTATCTTTTCAAGACTATAGTTTAATTCTGTGACACAACCACTTTGTTCAGATCTACTATGCAGATATTTTGCTGAGGATATGTGTTTGATCTGACACATATGGAATCAGTCTTGCTCTTTAAAGACATATACAAAAATACAGCAACACAGATTTTTCAAGTTGTGAAGATATTAAATTTTTTGAAAATATAAATATAGTTCTACTTTGATGAGAAAAACAATGCAGCCTAGCCACACACATGCAGAGCTCTTTTCAAACTGCTAATAGAAAAAGACAAGCAGATTATTTTCCTTACTTTTCTCTCTTAGAGAGAAAGAAAATGGACAAGTCATGGCAGTGGTATCCATACCTAAACATCTGGTCTCAATTCCTCTCCATAGTCCAGATGACAGACATTCCCTCACTGCAGAGCCAACTAGCATGTATCCTGAGTCACAAGTAAAGATAGCTGTAGATCCATATGTGATTTGAGTCCCAATCTTATTCCCATTTGGAGGTGTAGGAAGTTCTCCACAGGAAATAACTTCATGGCAAAACAAAAACAAAATGTAAGTACACAGCTGGGAATCACAGACACACATACAATAATGCCTATCAACCAAAAATACTTATCAACTAATCAATCAGATAAATTTCACATCCTGAAATATTTTGGAGAAATTTGTAGAAATCATAGATTAAACCTGCAAACAAAAATTATTCCGTCCCCAGAAATTACAATTAAGATGGGGGAAGAACAATTAAAATAATTTCTGTAAAGGTAAAAAAGCCACTCAGAACATTATTAAATGCTATTTAATTACCTTGGTTTTATAAAGTACTTTCTGCATATTGGAACATCAAAATTGCCATCAGATTTAGTTATGCTTTTTTGGGAAGGGGCCATTTTGATCTTCTAGGTCATAATGAAATGCTTACCCTAGCATTCACACATTACATTTTTATAAAGAGTGAATTATATTGATGGAATTTCTTGCTATTTATTTACAATTGAAAGCATCTTTTAAATCAAAATAATATTCTTCTTAGTCAATTTTCTTTTAACAATTAGCAAAAAAAATTATTAGTAGTAAATTAAAGGCAGAGATTAGGTAGTAGACTTTATGCCTAGAAGAAAATAAATCACAATATTTCAAACAAAGATTCTCAAAAGAGTAGATTATCTTTCAAAAGTAATCTAAAAGCAGTTTATCTTTTATAGTAAAAAGAGATACAAATAAAAATTTACTATGTAGAATATATCTACACAGAGATATAGATACAGACATATACACAGTATTTTCAACACTAGGAGTAATGAAACATTGCAATTAACTTTTAAAAATTCTCCAAATTATATATTAGCTTTCCAGTTATAAAGAACCCAAAATCAAGGTTAGTTTCCAGTACAATTAATCTGTTTTTGAAATTACATTTTTAAACCTATTTTTAAATACATATTCTCAATAAATTATTAATGTATTTTAAGCCACAGTTACATGGCTTATCAACAGACTTTTTAGGGGTTTCTTTTATTCTCATTTATACATAAACATGCAGATATACACAGTTTTGATAGAGGAACCAAAAGCACAGTTATATTCCACTCAGTCAGAGGGTACATCACACCATATTCCATAAAGAGAAAGAGTCTTGTGACTTCAAAGTGTAACCAAAACCCCATAGTTTTGAAAAGGAGATGTCTAAATGTAAATTTATAAAGAAATGTGCTTTTCACAGCAGTGGAGGGTGGAGGGGAGGAACAAAATTATAGCTACATCTTTAGTTGGTTTAAATATCTGAATAATTATTACTTATTTTTTAAAAAGATAACTATTGCAGGTTATCAGCATGCCAGCTGATGGTAGTAATGATGTGGATATGTGCAAATGCATGCTACATGGTAACTACCTAAAAGGAAAGATTATTTTATTTTACAAATGTGAAAAGAGGATACAAAGGTTTTGCATTTTTCAAGATTTTACAACTTTCCTGACCTAAAATAAACATACATAAAAATATCCTTTTTGTACCTTTATAAATTTAGGGACCTTTAAGATCCAGAAGTGCCTACAGATATGTCCTTGACACTAAATCTAATGTGTTACATTTGTAAATAACAACCTTTAGGACACCCAGGATTTCCAGCCGAGAAATACTTTTTCTAATTTACTGTTTCGAATAGTAAATTAGTTCATTTCTAATTCACCCAATAAATTTTTTTTTCCTGAAATCTGTATAGTAGATGCAGACACAACATGGACTCACTTTGGCAGTAAGGCCGCTCGTTTCTCCAACTCCAGGTGCCATTAGCAAGACACTCGATAGATGCTGGTCCCAAACCATAATACCCAGGATCACAGCTGAAAACTACTTTTGTTTTATACTCATAGTGTGAACCATTCACTATTCTCCATCTTCCGTGTTCCAGGGTAAAAGAATTGATGCTCGGACATGTAACAACTTCCAAAATAGCAAAAAGACATAGTTATTGGTGGCTTAGTACAGGCAAATTGCGAAAATCTGTACCATTATTAATCAAAAAAGGCATTTTAAACACAGTGACAGAATTTCTGAAAACTAAGGCTTTGGCTAGCAGGTATGAGTTGTCTCATTTAATTAATAATTATCCAGAAAGAGAAGATGTATGTATGCAGAGTGATGCAGTTGGTGTAGATAGGAACTATATACCATGGTTGAGTTCACTATAGTTGGAACATTTGTTCCATCAGGCACCAGAATCTTTACTAAAATTTTAAGTGCATTTAAACTGAGGAATTGTTTTTCTACCCAGGTAAACTCTATGAGATATGAAAGACTTCTTTGAGAGGCTGCATATTGGTGACAGAAAAAATAATATCCATATCCAAGTTATTTTTTCAACAGCTATATATATTTGTCTCATTTCTTTATTCTAAGTGTTTTTCATCCAGAAATAGAACAAAAACATTCTACAACATTACTAGAATAAAAGTAATATAAGAAGCATAACAATTATTCGCACTTTTTTTTTCTCTATTTTCATTGGTTCTTTAGAAGAAGGAAAATTCAGAAATTCAGAAAATTCAGAAAATGACAGAAAGACATTTTCAAGAACAAGAAGGAAAAAAAAAGAGCAAGGGGAAATCCTTGAAAAATACTCCAGTCTTAATTTGCTTTCACTTCCAAATTTCACTGGATGATATAATTCAAATCCCAATGTGCATGAGACACTGACATCCCTGTATCGCTCTTACAATCACCTGGGTTTTCATATCCCATTTATAACTGCTGATATCCGCTTCATTTTGGGAGCTAAATGTATTTTCTCTGCAGTGAAGCTCCCTCAAGTTTAGATGGTGTAGGACTACAATGGTGGGATGAATATAAATAATAAGCAGCAGTTTCAAACAATTAGCACAGGTTTTGCAATTCTGTATAGTAAAAAGGGTTTGTTAAGAGTGTAAAAATTGTGCAGCTTTCACTCAATAGATGACTTTGCAGAAAACCTCTGCAACCATTAACTTTGTTTTAGCTGCAAATTAATTATTAGTTTGATTGTATTCTATGAGTCCTAGCATGTTTATTCTGCTTATGCTAAGTTTCAGCATGTCTTAGTTACATGTACTTCATATATGTATTTCATGATAATTTAATACCAGCAATAATTCATAGATTAAAGTAACCTGAAGATGAAAGTTTAAGTCATGTAAAGATTTGTGCCCCGGATAAATACACAAAATGTAGAGACGGGTTTTTACTCACCCAATTCTTTTCACAGGTTACTCACCTACACAGCGAGGTGTTTTATTGTGATTGCTCCAGGTACCATCCGGCTGGCAGACTGCAGTGGTAAGCTCTTTGGCTGATAGCCTATATCCATCATTGCAAAAATAAGTAACGCGGGTGCCAACTAAGTAATCTGTAGTTAATATCCCACCATTTAGTGGAGCTTTAGGGATTCCACAAGATATTGCTAAGTAGAGAAAAAGACAAAGTTTTTATGTCTTCAGTATAAGTTTCCACTGACCTCAGAGAGCTTATGCATTGCAAAATCACTAGTCTTAAATTCATAAAAATTAATTTTTAAATCATTATTATATGTTTTAAGCATGCAAATAAATTCTCTTAAACTTTTAGGGAATTGAATCCAATGAAGCTTTTGCATTTTGATGGAGGAAGTAAAAAATAAGAACAATGGTTCATAACTCTGCAGCTAACAATTCAAAATGAAGATGATAATAAAGAAAAGGTAATAGAAAATATCTGGAAAAAAATATAACAAGCATGGTTGAATTAGTAAGGAACCCGTCTGAGAAACATTAATATAGTTTATGTTCAGATTTCTTCCATCAGTTGTACTTTGTGACCTCTGGCAAATCACTAAAATTACCTTTCAACATTCTATTTTTTCCACCTGGAAAGCAGAAAGAAAATACCCTTTTGAAAATATTGAATCATAGGATTATAAAATGGCCTGGGGTGAAAGGGGCCTTAAAGATATAGTTCCAGTTCCTCTGCAATGGGCAGGAACATACGTTAATAAATTAGGTTGCTTAAACCCTAGTTCAGCCTGGACTTTAACACTTCCAGGAATGGGCCATCTAGAGCTTCTCTGGGCAACACGTTTCAGTGCCTCATCACCTTCACAATAAGGAATTTTCTTCCGGATGTGTAATTTGAACTGATCTTCTTTCATTTTAAAGCCATTCCCACCTATCCTATCACTGCATATCCTTGTAAAAAGTCCCTCTCCAGGTTTCTTGTCTTTTAGCCCTCATCTTTTTCATCTGTTATTTGTGAAGCGAGACTGAAGCACTTGTCAGCAAAGACTGAGTCAAAACCACTGCTGAGTACCTCAGCTGTCTCCATGTCCCAGGTAACCAGGCTTCTTGTATCCTTCTGGAGATGTCCCACAATTTGCCTAGTCTTCATTTTATCACCAATATATCTTTTAGAAGCTGTTTTTGTTTCCCTTGACAACCACAAACAGATTAAGTTTATCAGAGCTCTAGCTGTCCTAACCGGATCCACAGTTGCTTGGACAATTTGTCTCTATTCCTCCCACAATACGTGTCCTCCCTCCCAGCCTCTCAAGGCTTTGTTTCTGCATTTTGTTTTGTCCAGGAGCTCCTTGCACATCCAGGTGGGTGTCCTGAAGTTTCTACCTGACTTTGACAACATTTCTGAGGACAAAACATTTCTGAGCTTGGAAGAAGTGATCCTTTGACTTTTAACAAGCTATCTTGGTTCGCTCCTAAATCTAAGGGTTTATTCCATGGTAGTCTACCAAGCAAATCCCAGAAGTGGTCAAATTCTGCTCTTCTGAAGTCAAGGCTAGCTAGCATCCACTCTTCTCACTGCTCTAAGGATTTTGTACTCTATAATTTTACAGTCACTGCACCCTTCAGCATTCCCCATCAGCCCCTGCTTGTTGCTGAGAAAAAGATCCAGCGTAGCACGTCTCCTTGCTGGCTCCTCTATCTCTTAGATAAGAAAGCTGAAACTTGCAAATAAAAGTATAAGCTACCATTTTATATTTTTTTTCTTCAACAAAAATTATGGACCAAGAGAAGATCTGGTTCTAAATAATGCTCTGTCTGTTTTGGGAATAAAAATAAAAACTAACCCTTTTCCACATTCTAAAACCATGTATCTAATGTAGGTCAGATCCAAAAAAAAAAAAAAAGTGAAGAAAACGGCTTAGTGCTTTAAGCCCTATTTAAGTCTGAAGTACCTTACTTTGAAGTCAAATCTTGAGCCCTAAGAAAGTACCTATCATACCCACATGGGAAGGTTAATCCTCTCAGACTATGTATAAATGCTTGGAGAAAAAAAAAAGAGTTCAATCTATTTTTGCCCCTACTGGGAGCTGATCTGACATAAAACTGATTTGCTTCATAAGCAATATAACAACTGTGTGGCACAGTACTGAAGCTAATAATCACAGCTAAGACACAGGTAAAGCACCAATCCTATAACAACTTGCAGAACAGAGGTGTAAGAATCAATGTTAAAATATTCTTGTATTGCTATTTAAAAAAACCCCAAAAACTCTTGCATATGACAGAAATTTAAGAAAAAGAAAACCCAAAAACCACTACACAGACACACTCTGCTGAAAAGATCATAGGAAACTATTTTTAATTTGCAATCACCCTGTCTTGGCAACAATAAAAACATACACCTAATGACTGTCACAGTATCTATTGGCAACTAGAGACAAACACACATTTAGAAGAAAATAAGAAAACTGTGATAAAGAAATTGAAGATCCCAATAAACTATAATTGAATTCAAAGCTCTAGAGGGTATGAGGACATGACCCCAGTGAGATAAAAAAAGTGACAAACTAATTAAATGAAGATGTCCATCTTCCACTTTTTACTGAACAGCTAATAAAACTACCATTTCACTTGCCATCACCAAAGAGAGAAACAATTTCAATGACACTAAAATGAAAACATGTGACCATGTTTATTACTTCTTAAATTCTTCAATAGCTTGGATTTCAGATTAGGCAAATCTATCCACTCCAAGATGATAACTATAAGCTTGTATAACCAAAGTATAACCAAATAACACTCTTTACTGCATAACTGGCATAGCTTAACCTCTTCCACATTAACAATAAGAACTTTAAGACAATTACAAGAGTTGCCTGAACAATGTCCACTGTGTTACATGAGGGCTAGCATTCAGCAGTGCATAAAATTAATATCCACTTGCAAAATATTTGTAAATGCATTAATCACAATCCTAAGCACCAAAAAATTCTACAATATTGCTTATTCATGTAATGCACATAATTCACATTCTGTCTCTTTTACCAATCAGTAAAATATATATCAGGTACATTCTAGCTGCAACCTGAGATATTCTATATCTACCATGGAGATTAATTCCTCTTTAGGTATTTAAAAAATCTCCACTAGTGACTTGATAAGTTTTGAGTCATCTTATCCAAATTAACACTCAATCTTGTGGCACAAGGAAAAAAAAACCCCTCCCTTAACCTAAAATTTTTAAGAAACAAGATGCAAAGCAGCAATGCTTGATAACAGACTTTTATATAAACAACAGATCTCCAAAGGATCACCCAATGACATTTTAGTTTACAGCAGCTTTTAGCTGAATTTCACATTTGTGGAAAAATTTCACAGAAAAGTTGCCCAGAGAAGTTGCGGATGCCCCATCCCTGGAAGTGTTCAAGGCCAGGTTGAGTGAACAGTCTCCCTGCTCATCCCAGAGGGATTGGATTTAATGTCCCTTCTAAGTAAACCCTTGTATGACTCTATGAAAATTACCTTTTAGTTAGAGGAGAACATGAGAAAATATCAGGAAAAGTTACTGCCACATCAAATACTTTGACAGGAAAAAATGACAAGTGGGAAATAACCAAAATTCCCCAAAAATAGATCTATCATAGAAATGTTTGGTCACTATACGTCAGCCTGGGCAATATTGTTAATCAAACTGAAATATGAAAATCTATTCCTTTTTCAAAAACTTCAGAACATAGTTCCAGTTCCAAAGATATACATAAAAATATACACATTCCTTGGAAAACCTTAGTTATATTACTTCTCAAAGAACATCAGCATTTCAGAAATTATTTTTATTAGAGCAAAATTAAGTTCTTAAATATTCCTCACTAAATGTTAAAGCACTGGTTTTTGTAGGTCAGTACTATTAGCTCCTCTTGAAATATTCTTTCTGAAAACTACATTTGCTTTTAAGAGGTTGAAAAATTTTGGCACAGATGTATGACCACAAAATATTTCACTGCTATTCATTTTAAGTCAGAAAGCTAATGGCTTACATTAGAAAAAGAAAGTTTCTTAGAGTATATTTTTTAAAATAAAAGAATTTACCTTGACAAGCTGGAACTGGAACATCCCATGAGTAATACCCATATGGAGACTTCCTGCACACAGCAGTACTTTTCCCAATGAGCCGAAAGCCTCGATCGCAAGCCCAGCGGACCATGCTGTTGAGCTGTCCGCCTGTCTGACTGACAATGAAACCGTGCGGGGGCGACTCTGGGGTGCTGCAGTAGAGAGCTTTAAACATAAACATTAATTGAATAAAACGTGTCTAGAATTCAGGTAACAATTCTTGAGAATTCTTCTTTAACTCACTGCATGTCTGATTGGACAGTGAGAAACTATTGCTAAAAGTTGCATTTTATGTATTGATAATGCATGCATTGACCAATTTCACAAAATAAAAATTGAGCTTTATAAGCTCTTTACAAGATTCAGGTTTCAGTAGCCTCTTAAAAAATAGCTCACTTTTATGATTTGCTATAGCTTTGAGGTGGGGACATTTTTTTGCCATCTCCTTTTTAAATAAAATAAGCTTTTGAACTTTAGTTTATGATGAAATTTATTGCAACTGGATACATTTCAGTAGTATACAAGTTTTTGAAAGATGAAAACAACCAGCACATCCTGAACATAACTCTTTTTAAATAGTCCTTTCTTTCTGGTCCCAAATAAGTTCTTTCATGTAAAATCTGTGATACATTGAACTAACAGTAAGTAAAACATTTAAAATAGATTTTAATGATATTTATGACTATCACCATAAATCTGTGGCAAAAATACTGAATCTTCTTTTAGTTGTTGATTTATTTAGAACACATTACGTCTTACAGAAGTCTTATCTAGAGACTACGAAAAAATCATAACTCATTATGAGAGCAAAAAATATCTCTAAGAGTTACAGTTTTCATACTTTGAAATTACTAATGTACTTAACGACTCTGACATTAAATACTGGTTACTAACTATATTTCCTTTATCTCCTTTTTTTATTGAGTACCAAGTAATTTAGGTTTGGCTGTCTTGTCACAGGAGTGGACCAGAAGGATCTTTTAACCTGGTAACAACTTTAAGACTTATTTTGTTTGTGTAAAAAATTAATTTGGTCTCTGATTAATTTGATTACTGGCTGCTAGCCATAAGGGCTGTTTTCCCTTTTAGTAGGAAAGAAAACTGTACTGGAAGTTTGCTTCCAAGTACTTTCTTTATGCTTTGAAGAAACATTGATAACTTGATATTTATGTTTTCAAGCAAATAGAGAACTTCTGCTTTACTCGCTCTTTAGACATTTCCATGTCTCATGACTTACTTCAGGTCAATGTTTTTCTCACATGAAAGCTTCCTCTGACCAGAGTGGAGTCATATTTGTTTACAACAAATATTTATTAAACCTTTTAAAGCAAAAAGCAGAATCCGAACTACTGTATATCTTTCGGACCACATACTATGGAAGTATTTTCTTCCTTATACTAAATGTCTCCTGACATACTTTCTTAAAAGAACCAAAAATACAGAGACCTCTACCTTAGTATATAAGAAAACATACCAGTATTTTCTGTGTGAAACACATCACTAGAAAATATTTCCTGTCTGCCACTCAACAGTTCTCTCACTGCCTGTAAGGAAAGATTTTGAAAAATTTTCTCTTCCTTCTCTTTTAATAGATTCAAAAAGGACTACAGGAAATGAAAATTGGTACCATATATTATTTTATCTCTAGTAAACAGTGAATTTTACCTAATGAAAAACAAACATTTTGAGTCTGAAAAAACTGTCCTCTCCTCAAAGGAAAGTTGATACTGATATGATTTCACAGTATATATGACCCTAAATATTTTTCTTCAATTGTGAATTAGCCAAAATTTAAGTGAGGAAAACCAAAAAAAACACAGCAGAAATAATTTAATACTTATTCTTTACTTCTTTATCCACCTTGTGAAATGAAACAGCTTTATGCCAATAACTTCTCCAATATCTACAGATACTACCTCCAGTACTCTTCCCTGTGTATATTTCATATCTTTGGTTATCAAAAAGAAATCAAATATAGATTTTGTGCAATTGCTGTAAATTTCAGCAAATCTACTTTAGCTAGATTAATTAAAATAATTTTCCAGTAAAATAAATGTTATATAATTCTGTCAAAGCAATTTTACTAAAATTAACTTTTTCAGGTACCATTTCCACACACTATTCATAAATATGTGAATTTGAATTAATAACACATAAAATATTGGCTTTTAATGTTGATTGCTGCCTCTGTTGAACCTTAAATTAAAGATTTCAACCCTTCAGGGGTTTTCCACTTTATAGCTGTTCACTTCTGCCTTGTTGCAATGTTTTCCCTTGTCCCACCAAAATTCGTAATGGTGAATTGTACAAAGATCTAGTTAGAAAAACACGTCAGTATGAAGAAGCACACAAGTGCAAATAAGTGGGAGAGAGAAGGGGGAAGATGTTTCTTTTATCTTTAGTACTGGCTTATGCCATTTTAAAACCCTGTCTTTTATGAATACTCAAGAGAGCACATGTGTGGGGTTTCTTCCTCACAAGATAAGGTCATTAGGTTCATATATACAGAACAGATTGGATTTCCTTTCAGTTTGGTTAATTAAGAATACCAAACATATATTACCCTTTTCACATAAACAAATGTTGCACATTGAAATTTTATGCGCATTATAGAAAGTCACATTTCCATACCTATATATCTTATCCTGAAACCCTTTTTATTGGTGCCATGATCTGCTGACCACCGGAGAAATACTTCATGGCCATTGCTGGTTATATTTAAAGAAGATGAATAGTCCCCACTGAGAGATATGAGCAATGGGCTATGACTATTTGGTCCTTGGTACAAAGGAAGGAAATAAAAGAAGGAAAAAAGGAGTTTCAAAGTTAAAATAACATACAATAAACCATTCGCACACACTTAAATTAGATGCAAAACATCCTCCAAGCAAATAGCAAATTCATTTGAATTAAAAAGCTATATATTTGTTCAAAACAAAAACTATTTCTAAGTATAACACGCAGTAAATTTTTAAGTAATATAGCAGTTCTTTTTATAATTTTAATTATCAAAATAACTGCTTAAGATTATTTTATACTGAAACATTATGCATTAACAATAGTAATTAGACAGAAGCAATATAAAAAGCCAATGATATAGACAAGGTATCATCCAAAGTTATGCATCCTATAGTTACCATCAAAAACTTCAAGTATATCAAATTCCTTTTCTGTCTGGAAGAATTCAAAGAACATGCTGATATTATAACCCTTTTCCACTGTAATGGTCCATGCACACATCTGGAGATTTGGGTAGCTGTCAGGATATCCAGGGCTCAGTATTACGCCTGTTGAATCCAGACGCATTTCATTGGCTGGACAGAGCACTGTAAGACAGAAAAATTGGCAAAAAAATCTAAAGCCCATTATTTCTGTTTCATGTGATTGATGAGATTTTCCCCAGTTTAAAAGTACTGCATTACTCATTCTATTTCCTTAAATTGAGCAACATGGTGATTTAAAATATGATGAAGGGATTTAATTTTGAATTTATCTGGATTCACTAGGTCTACAAGAACAATAATCTCATTAAATTGAAATAGTTGACATTGCCATGTTAATGGAAGTTTTTTCAAAAAATGTGTTTGCTTCATGATTTATGAACAAATGCCTTCAGTATATTCAGAACCTAACACTGCTAAACAGGAGTTTTGAAATCTTTTTATATTGAAAGCTAACTCCTACTAGAAAATAAGTTAGTCCTGAGTTACACAAGAAGAATAATTGGATCTTAGTTTTCTCAAGAACATGGGAAATAATACTGTCTCATTAATTACAAAAATCAGGTTTTACATTGAAAAAGTTATTGGACCATGAAGAGAGATAAATAAAACAAAAAGGCAGAGAAAGGGAGAGAAAAAGAGTATTTATCTTCATAGAATATTTAGGTTGAAAGTGACCTTTGAAGATCACCTAGTCCAACCCTCTGCAAACACATACAAACTGAACTTGAAAATCTGTGCCTGTGTATTTTTAAAAATATCTTGTGTCTCAGTTTAGCAAATTAGCATCTAGCTGCTAAACTTCAAAAATTGTTTCTCATGTCCTATGTTTGTTCCAATTACTCAAGAAGAGATTCAATACAGCACCTCCACCCCACTTAATAAAACTCATGTGGATGGAAACTGGCTGTCAAGCTACAGTGCTGTGCCAGTTGTGAATCATATCTCAAGAAAATGAACAAAGTAATCCTCTCAGCTCTATATGTACATACAGACATATATTTATATAAAAATGTGTGGCAGGAAGAGCATAAGAGTAATCTGGCTGTAATAATTTTTTTGCAGCTGGTTTTCCCTGCAAACTACCCTTAATTTCAGGATTTTCAGCTGATCATCCCTCAGGAATTTCATAGGGAATTGAAAAACTTGTTTCTGTTAAACAGATTCCCTTATGAGTTGGGTAGCCAAGTTTTATGTGAATCAGAGAAAATGTATCTGAGATATAGTTAAGAGTCACCATTAAAGAATTTACTCAGGATCCCCTTATTCTGATGCAAAATAGTCTGTATCTTCTTACTCTGAACTTTTCCTTCTATCCTGAAGGTAGAAGCTAATTTAAAGGAAAATTATGGGCAAAGTTACAAGCTTTGCTTGGACAATAGCTTAATTAAATAGATGATAGAAATTGGCTAATCACTTGGAATTTAGTTCTTAGTTTCACACCTAGGGGAAATCCACAAGAATTTTAAGAAATGCTTATCCAACTGACACACACCAGAGAAAAACACAGAAAGAGAACCCTGACATTATTTTAAATAGTACTGAATGTGGTGTAAATTAACCTGTAATAATCAAAATTATCAAATAAATATTAAAAATAGTTTGCTTCCATTTTTTTAGGAATTCCTCAATTGCCTCATATATTTTTCTGCAATACATTAGATACAAGACTAATATACTGTTACCTAAATTCTGCTTAGCAGTATTTTTCAGATTTACTTATGGATTGATTTTGAATGTAGGTATTAATTTATTTCAAATTTCAAAAACTAAAGAAAAATTCAATCAAATGTCACTTTACACTGGCTAAAGCATAAAACATATACACAAGGTTAAAGCATCAGGGATAACAGTACTAAATTCAAAAGCAAACACATGCTCTACCCAGTGAAAAAATTAGCAAACTAATACTAACATGAACCAACAGAAGAACTAAGACTTTTCCTTGAAAGTGACTCTTACGTAGTGTGTTGTACTCTGCACAGTGAAGTATGGTAGCTTATCCATAGAGCAATGTGATATAGCAAAATCATGAAAGCCAGAAATTTTTGGCATGTATTTTTGCTGCCTTTATAGTCCACAAAGCTCTCTATTCATCTTTCATTATTGAAATTTAACTTACATACTGTGATTTTCAAACTTAGACATCATATAAATAAATACAAAAAAAATATGCTACTGTATATCCTAGGTTGCCAGTTGGGCTGGTCATTTTTAACACAATTTGACAAATTTCCTTGCCATTTCTTTTTAATTTTGTGAATCTAACTATGAAGACCATGTGAATTTCATTTGGCTTTAGGCAGAAATTATACGAGCATCAATTTAATATTAAGCATTGGAACCAATGTTTAGCATTCATATCTGACAGATAAAAGATTAACTATGGTAACTGAAGTCATCATTCCTGAGGTTTTGTCTTGGGTCTTGCATTGAGTACAAATATGCCTTCAGCAACACACAGTGAGAGAAAGCCTCAGGACTGACACGTATGTCTCTGTTTGCCCTATCTAATATCGCATCCTTTTAACATTTAAATCAATGCCTGGAGGTTACCATGGTTTTCCACCTATTAAACATCTGTCGTTTAATAATGACTTAAATATAAATTGTGGTGTTGGAAGCTATTTCTAAACACATTTGTATCTAACTAAATGACTGGATTTTTTAGAAGCTATTAATGTTAAATTTCCTATGAAGCTCATATTTTAATCTGATTTTGCATTTTTAAGAACGAGAATTCACTGCGGTGAATGATTTTGACTTCTTCATAATTTTGTCCATAAAATCAGGGGAAAACAGCTTATTCAGTTGTAAGAGTGGACATTTCCAGTTTTTCAGGAAAGGAAGAAAAAAGTATATTTATACAAGAATTTTTTTTAACTCTCAGCTGAAAGCTGAGGTAAATATTTTAGTAATAATAAAGTCCTAAAAATTAATATAATGATGTTTAATTTCTTAACATCTATATTGTACACCATTTTATAACTTTAGAAATTGCTAAGAAACAGTAAAATATTAAATTTTTACTTGTAAATGTAGTAGATTTATTCACAATTAATATACTATTGCCAAATAAATCTTTCATTATTAGCATTTTATGAATTTATTAATGAATTAAAATTACTGGAGAAGGACATACCAAAATATCAGATTGGTACAAAAAAACAGATGGCTGTTTTTCATATAATACAAATGTAAATCAAATGCATTTACTATGACTGGTTTGGAAAAGTATTTTAGTCCTACTGTAGATGTTAGAATATTAGGCTCAGGAACAGATGGATGAGGAGGGAATATCACAGAAACTAGTAGAATTCAAAATGGCTTTTGTTTACATAGCTTATACTTTTTTGAGTCTGTGGTGTTTTGATTTGTTCTCTTTTTCTTGAAAAAGCTTTATCATACATCCTTATAACTGTAACTTATAACTTATTTATCCTTCCAGATATAAATGGAAGAATTAGTAGGAAAATATAAACTCATGTCCATCACTAGAACTTCAAAGAGATTCCATTTTTTTAATGAAGCATATGCATGGCCTAACTTCATTTGTTCCCTAATCAGTTTAGTACGAAAGACAAATCTCTCTCTTTTTTTTCCTTAAATTTTGGAAAAAATATATTCTAGCACAACACATCAAATTCAGTTTAATAAAGACTGGTTTAAAGTGTAATGTTAGTGGCTGGGAGGACTGTAATCATTTTGACCCTAATGAGATGGCATTATCTCTCTGTTCACAGTTCTCAATAAGAGGAAAAGTGAACAAACACAGGTGCACACACACAGAAAACCCGCTTTTTTTAGAATACATTGAATAAAAAAAATGCAAGTACTTAAAACTGCACTGAAAAACTATTTTGTGAGCTTGTTCACCCAAATCCATGCTATCTCAATTTGGCACTTTTGAAAATTCCCACATAAATTTTCATATTATTATAGTGCAGAGAAAATTAAAGTCTCATTATTTACCAGAATCCCTAAAAAAAAAAAAAAAAAAAAAACCAACCCAAAAAAGGTATGTAAAATATGTTGACAAAGTAGAGTAGCAGCCCTTTCAACTTGGAAGTTCATTAAAAGATTACTAATAATTTTGCATTGATATCTGACATACATGAAGAAAACCAAAGATTGATATATTGGGATAAATCGTCAAAAGTCTGAAATAGTTTCAGTATGCTGTCTTATGTAAAGAGATGTAGAAGTTATTTAAGGAATCACCAATGAACTGGTCTGGCATCAAGAGCACAGAAAGGAAAAATACCTTGACAAGTAGGTGGTGCTCCATCCATCTGAAGCCTTTCCCCTAGTCGGCATGTCAGAATCTCATTACCAACCAGGGTAAAGCCTGGCTGACACTGGTACCTTATTATGTCTCCTGTTCAGAAAAACAACACAGGGCAAAATACAAACAAACAAAAGAAGCATTAAACAGCAATTAATTGGGACTTTTAGCTTTGAAGACATTATTGATGAGTGAAGTTTCTTACCACCATATTATACAATGGGCTAAATGACCTCTGGCATAAACAACTTTGATTAGTCTAAGAAATATGGTAAATGAGCTTTGAGGTGCACACTGTGCTGCATCTATCACTTCCTTCCACCACACTATTTGTTAGACAGTTTGCTAAGTTGTCTGGGTTTGACTGATGCTATGTGAACCAAATGTCCACAAAGCTCTAAGCAATATAATTTATAGGATAACCATTATGGAACTAAATAAAGGTCTAAGATCAATTCAGTAATTCATTCAGTCCTGAGGGGGAAAAAATTAAATAGCAAATGGATTTGTGGATGCTATCTAGATTTGGCACTCTGAGAATAGGAAATTGCAATTTTTAAATTAAGAAATAAAAATTCATATAGTTTTATGTACCAATAAAAGTAAAAACTTGCATATCCCAGCAGTTCTCTTTGGCCCATACTACAGGAAAAAGAGGAAAAAAAATGTAATTTCTTTTTGTGTCTATATAGCTAATCATATATTAGTGGATATACTAAAAACAATATTTTCTTTGCCATCATGTGAGAAAAACTAGCTAACCAGACTTCTGAAATCAAATCATATAAATCATATTTCTTTCAAATATATGTGGCTAAATAATATTATTGACATCTCTCAGAAAGTCAGAATGTCATCCCCTTCTCTGGTCCTCATAAGTTTTATAAATTTGATTTTACATTTTAGGTCACAGAATCTTAACTCTGGTATAGAATATGTCATTATCTACATGTTTTCTTATGGGTTTTGTTTGTTTGTTTCATTGTAATACAATATTTTATATGAGGCAGTGTGAAAATTAAGTTTTAAAATTAAGTCAATTAAAAAGAATTAATATATTATTTACATATAATCTCTGAAACATAGATGAGATTCAGGATGCATAAGGAAGATAATTTCTTAAAAAATGTATTTTCAAATAAAAATCTAAAATATTGCAAGTGTGATTCCTATTCTGAAAAGCACCATGTGAAAAACAAGTTTATTTCATAAACAAACTCTGCTTTTTTTTTTTTTTTTTTTTTTTTTTTAATATTACCTATTTCAAATTCATCGTCCTCAGCTAGAATTTCAGCATTTGGTATATTTGCTGGAGGCTGGCAGACACGGAGCTGATAGGCTGTAACCAGGAATAAAGCACAGGTGACATTCTCAAACATAGTTATCATAGCCATGCAATAACTCATTTAATATCCACATTAGTATGATAAACATAAAAACTCAATTTATTTTGACACTTTCAAAAGAAGCAAAAGAAAGGAAATGAAAACATCGAAAGTTGTGTCTGCGTTCTCAGTTATTTCATTTTAGTGGCAAAACCTTATTCAAAAATAACATAAGAAGTTTAAAAGTGGTGGTCAATTTTCTCACTTGAGCAATCCCAGTCAAAAAGCAAATATTTTTGTATTTTTCAATCACTGTCTTATTTTTTTTTTTTTTTTTTTTTACAGTATAATTTGACTGTTGGACTCTTACACTTTTGAAACCTTGTAATGAATACATGTTTTGGAATCCCAAAGATTCTTCACAGAGGCAGCATAACCAATGGACAGAAGCATTTTGAATGTGAAATTCCCTAAAAAAATAAACAGTTGTGGAGCACACATCACCTGCAGATAGTGTCAGAGAATAATCCTGCTTTCAAAATTCTCATTTGAAGCTTCAGCCAAAATACTTTTCTGAGATTTAGCACATGATGCAACAACCAGGCAAGATAACCACATGAAATAAATTAAAAATAGGAAGTGTATGCAGAAGTGGTATTGACTGATTTTTTTACCCCCAGAGAGCCAATGAATATGGACCCATTTTTGGAGACAGAAAAAATACAATTTGATCTTAATACAATTAGAACAGAAATCTGTCAAAAGAAATCACTTTGACATATTTTACCTGCAGTGAAGTCTTCCCTGTCTTAAAGTGTACATTCAGAATGAAGTATGCTTGGTTTTCATTAATATTACATTTTCATAAAGCACTGGTTCATAGCACTTCTCTTTAGCACAAAATATCATCTACTTATGGCAGATGACAGTTCAGATTCAGTAATACGCACTCTTGGTTGCTTCATGTGATTACATCCTTTAGTACTCTAATTGGTCAAATTTTGAAAAATCACAAAATTTACACCGTAAGTAAGACCTTTTGTTACTAATGAATCATCCTCATTTGATATATTCCTATTACATTCCTTTTTGTCAATCATGTACTGAAGACCTACTTAAATCAGTGACTCATAAAGCCTTAGAATAACGTAATTTAAAATACAACATACCAATTAAACATGAAACAACTGTGCTGTTTGTGTCTTAAGAAATATAATAATAAAATCATGAAGATTATTAAAAATTGATTCAATAAAGAAGTCATACAATTTATCTCAAATGTCTCTGATTTTAGGTTACAGAAGTATCATTATTTTTAATCCCAAAAGTATTTATTTTAAATAAATTTGACTCCTTGCCTTTATTTGACTCTTTGGCTGCCTTGCCTTTATTAATATAATTTTTGTTCAGCTTATATGAAGGACCATAAACTCCAAGATACAGAGATTTTTTTTTATCTTCACAACATTAGTACAAAAATAGTTTTAAGTTTCTTTATAGGTAATCTTTTTGGTGCTCAGTTTGCATCTGTATTATACATTAGGGCCTACACCTGTGGTATGACAATTTTCACAACAAAAGAAACAAGTAAAAGGAGATTTTTAGAGACATTTTAATTCTAGCAAATTACTAGACCAGAAGAAATAGCCTCAAGTTACTCCACATGAGATTGTATATTAGTAAAAATGTGTTAACCAAAAGGGTTGCCAAGCATTGGAACCGGCTGCCCAGGGAAGTGGTGGAGTCACCATCGCTGGAGGTATTTACAAGACATGTAATATGCTATTTATCAACATGGTTTAGTGGTAGAATTGGCAGTGCTTGGTTTATCATTGGACATGATGATCTAAAAGGTCTTTTCCAATCTGAATAATTCTATGATTCCATGAACATTTTAGCATATGTTTGGTCATATACTGATATATTAATAGATATCTATACATATGGACTCATTAATGAGCACAAAATGTCTTTTTTTTTCCTTTGCAAGTTGATGCATGCAATTTAAATGCCAAGATTTGGAATGGAAATTCTGATCCCTTTCTGCCTAGCCCTGCTGGAGTCTCTGCTCCATAGTCAATTTTTGGTGGTTTTTTTCCATTGTAGGCTTTATGTATTTTTCTCTTTTGTTTTGCTTAGCTTAAAATTCCTTTAATCCCATCAATTCTATCTATCTGTATCCACCACTGTCTTTAATAAGTCAAAAAAGGAAGTCTCCTAGTCACAAAATTTGACCAGGATCCAGAAAACAGGAGGTAGTCAGTTCGTGTTTCCTAAAATGTTCAATCCAGCGGGCATTCACAAAGCACCTAAACCCATCCTTACTTCTCAATCTCTTTTCTTGTAATTATAGCAATGTAAAAGACACTTGGCCACGGAAGGTCTGGATGACTACAAATAGTGGTAGAATTTCATCAATCAATTCAGAAACATTTTCATTCAGTCAGTATTTAATTCAAGGGCAGATTAATGTTAACTACACTATGTAGTTCACTTCCATTGAACTATATAGAATAGGAAACAATTTATCATAGGTATAGTTCACTATCATTGATATCTCTACAAAAACAACAGTTACTTCAAAATATTCAAATGCCAAAAAAAATTTAATGTCCTCCAAAAACATCTAGGTTTCAAAGGAATTTTAGAAGCATTGTAAAAAGTAAAAGTGTGTGCACCTTGAACTTTAGGGTTTGGATGCTGCCATCTTTGTTTATGTCTCATCATAGTGCAGTTGTTTTATTTTTGTTTGACTAACAGTAAATTCAATATCTGGTCAAGAAAATAACTTTTTTTCATCATTCATGTTAGTCTTCCATATGTTTGCATTGCCCTAGTAGTGGTCAATCATATTAATAACAGCAGCTCTTAGAAAAAGCAAGTGATTTTTTTATGCCTTGTCTTTCTCCAGAGACCAGTATAAACAGTGAAAAAGTTTAATTTGTCACACTTACCATGATAACTAAGTACAAAGAAGCCACTGGTAGTAAAGTCACTGTGAAACTTTATCAGAATCTGATTGGAAGTGCTATAGACTGATTCTAATGCAGTGTTGCCACTAAATTGTCCAATTTGAGGAGAAGTTTGGTCTGGTCCATCCCTAAGAAAAACAAACACAATAATTTCTTTTTCTTTTTACGGCTCAAAAAAATTATATAGTTTCTGCAAATTTAAGTGAATGCAGTAGATTTTCCCTAGATTATACTAAAATTCATGAGACAACTAAAATAAGAAAAAACAGACATCAAGGGCTGAAGACCTTTTCATATCAGGTATGTGGACTGAATACTAATTCAACCACCTTTTAAAAAGTCAAATTCTTATTTTCTAATAAAAATTGTACTCAACTCAAAATTACTGAATTTGTGATTGTACTGTGTCTACTTGCCACAGCCTATGATCACATTTGTGTATCTATACTTTCAAACGTGGCTATCAGAAAATAAATGAAACTAATACTGTTCATGTCCCCCAGTCTTTTGAATCTGAGAATTTCTAGGAAAATTAAGAGATGAATAATGTTGCTGGAATTAATTAACAGAATAATTTGTAAAGAAAAGCATGAATATTGGCTTCAGCAAAAAAACCCAAACCCAAATGCTTACAGACTACTGAGTACAAGATTCCCCTTGAAAAATGCATGTTGACATTAATAAATGCACATTTTATTTGCAATGCTTATTCTAAATTACTTTTAGATATGCTCTATCAGCATTTTTTAACCTAGCTTTTCTCCCCATAATTGCTTTAATGCTATCATTAATAGTTTACAGTATATATGGATAGATAAGAATTGATTTAAAGTTTATTTTTATGAGCAATTCAGAGTTTTCTCAATCAATTTGTTGCTGAGATGTGAATTTTACATAAATGGTCATGTCTTTTTGACTCAGGTAAGTATTAATATAACTTTTGGTAGCTTTAACCAAAACTGACTATGATATGCAGCTGATTAATTTCTTGAATCCTTCTTCATATGAATGTATTGATATTATTTTGTAATATTTATTATGTCTTAGACAATACATGTACTGCTGATAAGATCATTGCTACCTTATGGAAAAATAAAATACTCATTTCGATAGAGAAATTAAATCAAAGTTAGTACTAAGCAACAGTGTAACTGTACAGAGGACAGCATCATGAAACAAGAGTATTAAATGCTCATCCTTGAATCCTTCCAGATTAGAATTGTCAAATATTAAGCTATAGAATTTTAAATTTAAAGGTATTTTTAATTGTTATTAGAATAATATATTTTAAAATAAATAAATTTTAAAATAAAAATACAGATTTTTTTATTTTGAAAATTTTGTAGTAATATTTTTGTCCAAATTATAGCATCTTGATCCTTTTCGCTTCTGCTTTAGCAGGGAAATTGTATACTTTGAAGCATTTAAATTTGGAATAAAATGGGATTTTTTTGCATTGGAAACTGTTATAAAATTTTTGATCTGCATTATAAATAAATAGTATCCCAGAAGTGATATAAATAGCCATCATGTATATATTACAGTTTTTTACATATATGTACAAATAAACATTAAATGTCTTCAAATATGTGGTGGAGAGATTAATGTCACATGCTGCTGCTGAGGGTCATCATGCAGAGCCATGATAGACAGGGATTCAAGAACACAGAGAATATAATTTCTTTACAGTTGTTGTTAGCTCCATTCTTTTTCTCATAGCCAAATACAATTGGAGCCTCTAATTTTATGTGCTCTTAAGAATAAAAGAAGCCAACTTGGAAGGGGTGAATGAAGTATTGCCCTACTTTAGTTTCTAGAGCTCCTTTTCTAAAACACTAACACACACATCTGAAATTTCTTATCAGTCCTTTCTTAAGTATTATTTATCTTGTTTGTTGATGAGCAATTATAGCATACTTCTGTATGCTTTATTTGTTGACAAACTGATAAACACTCCTATTGTTTTTGATTTCTTATCCCATGCTATCTGAAGAGAACGGTCCATTGAAAACCATGGATTGGTGTAACTCGGTCATTTCTCCTAGAGAGAACACCAGTTTCAAGGGGGAAATCACAAATATATTCTTTTAAATTTGTATTTGGTTACATAGTGTCACATGGAGATTAAATAAATCTTAGAAGTATTTTCTTACCAGACAGTTATGAAATCATATATTGGCTCTGTTTGGAGAACTGTGAAATTGATGTAGATTCCATTCCCAGGTGGAACTCTTACAAGCCAGAAGCAGTCTTGAAAATTTGGATACTCATCAGGGTATCCTGGAGAGTATATGGTGCCATTCATTGCAGTTATGTTTCCTCCACACAGAGCTATAAAAAAAGACACTTTTTAAAATATAGACAGTAAATGTTTTTGCATTCTACTTAGACTATATAAATCCCTAGTTTTGAACACATTTGGTACACTATAACTACATTGCATATGACTGCTCCTGTGCAAAGAAAACAGATTTTATTCAGATTTGTGCAGAGTCAGAAGTCTATTTTGACACTACTCATCAAATATAAAAGTCTAAATAAACAATAATTCTGATGTCACAAATACTATTAGAACTGGAATTAAAGAAATATATATACATATAGGGTGAAATTCCCTGCACAACTGAAAATTACTTTGCTAGGCTTTGTGTAAATTCCAGCTACAAATTAGCAACAAATCACATTAATTGTTTTCATGTGTAGTGTCAACAAGATAGCCAACCAAAATTAATACATAAAAGAAGGCACATAAAAGGTTGAGGTCTGGGTGAAGATTAAAGGGGAACTTCAAAATTAAAACATTGTTTCCAACAGTACGAATAGTAATTTTGCATTTATGGATATAAAATCTAGTAGATAAAGTAAGAGTCCACTCTATTATTCCCATTGAAGAGTACTAATTTCAGATATCATACAGTGAAAGAGTGACCACACAGATTCTGGACTTTCATAACTATGTATTTCTGGAAAGCTATCACTCCAAATAGATGTTTTCTCCATAGATTTCAGATGTATGTTGAAAATGACACTACCAGAAAAGAAATGTTATGCAAGCCTGCAAGCCTAATTCTGGAAAAGTAAGCAAAGCTTAAAATTGTATGGTTTGCTCTATTTTGCATACATTTATTTTGCCCACTCCACAAGGTGCATGGTATGGCAACACAGATTTTCTAAAATATGTTTAAAAACCTCTACCCAGAGCAAATTTGACATATAGGTCTGACATGTAGGAATCATGTATTTTTTGTATTTAGCAAAAGCATGTGTTATGGTTTATGTTCACACACTTTGGTGCTGAACTGTAGGGTAAGGAGGCTTCCATGTGATACTTCAACCATTCAGACTCAACAGCTTGAGTACTGCTTTTCTTCAGCTTTAACCTTACAGGCTCAAGGGGGCTGGACAGTACAGACAGCAGAGGTTTTGCAGCCAGGTCTTAGGGAAGTGAAGACGTGGTCTGATGACTGTCAGGTAACAAGATTTCTTGGAAAAGGAGAGGGAAAATAATCCAAACAGATTAAAGCAAGGGAGATGATTTAAGGGCCAGAGAGTTATAGATGATTCTGATCACAGGATAAAGGAATTTTAGGTGCATGGGGATGCAAGAAGAAAACAAAACTGTTTAAACAGAAAGCAAGTTTAGTCATATTTAATTCAGATTCTTTGCTACAAGAAATCTGAGGAATTAACAAGCCTTAGTATATCTTGTTTTACAATAAAGACATTAAAGCAAATACAAATTTAAGACATGCCGTGTATTTCTGGTACTAGGTATACACAAAAAAACAACTTCATTTTAATGCTTTTGAACACAAAGCCTTTATCTCAAATCAAACCAAGTAGAACTAGAAGACAATTCATTATCCTATTGCTGCAACAGTAAGGGGAAAAAAATCTCAAAAATATCTGTAGCATATAAAAATGTCACAAAGCCTTTACTAAAAATACCACAGTAAGCATTTGCATAAAACCCCGTGTAATTTAAAAAAAAATTGTCTAGGAATTGAGTAGTGTTGACAGTCTTTAATCATGCCTCAAAAATGCATCTTAGATATCTATTATCAAGGTGGTGGATTTTTTATCTTTATTTTTCATATCAAATTAAGGAGAAACAAAGAATATCCAGACACTGTTCATGAGCATCATCAAAACTGATACTCAGAGAAACAACATGCTTTGGACATGTTAGAATTTGCTAATTAAATTATTGGTTCCAGTAAGGTACTTCAAAGAAACAGAATCACTGCATTCAATAAATAGTTTTGATTGTGAGGCACAGAAAATAAAGCTAGAACTAACTAACAGGAAAAGATAAGTGTTTAGCAGTTAAGACACGAACTATGAAGACATTACTATTCCACGTGATCCAGAAAATGGGTGGTGATATTTACTTATAATGAATTAACTTCTTCCCCTTAAAAAAAAAAAAAAAAAAAAAAAAAAAAAAAAAAAAAAAAAAAGACTGTGTAGGTGTCATCTGTCTTTTATATGATAAGGCTTCCCCTTCTGATCTCAGTACGTTAGGTCCTAATTTAGCTACCACATCCCCCAGAAATTCCTAAGGCTCACTGACTCCAGAAGGAATTTTGAATAATGAGGCTTTGAGTATCATGTGCAATATATAATGAAAAAATCCAGAAATCAGGGGAGTATCTTATTTTCTATTTGGATGGTTGTCTCTGGTTTTGGAACTTCTTAGGGTGTTCTGTTGCTGTTGGGGGTTTTTATCGGGATATTTCTCTCCTACATGATACTGAGGATCCCTATCTCAATGTTGAGTTTTACCATCCAATATAGAGGGAAGCTCTGCCTTTAAGTGGAGGACTGACCTTCTCTGGCCTGCTGCTGACAGGTTCCCTTCAGCACAACTAGGGAAGAGATAAACACCTCTACAGAATCGTCACAGTCATTCAGTCGCCTTAAAATTAAAGCTATGTGCAAGTCACAGTTCCTTGAACCTTCTTATTTGTTTCAAGAACAAGTGAAAAAAACAAATGTAAAATGTTAAAAAAAGGTATTTTAAAAAAAAATACCATTCAGAAAAATAATACGTACAAATGATTCCACAGAGCACTGGCTGGAGTACAATTTCACTCTAGACCACCTTTAACATTTCTTTCTCATTTATAAGAAAGAACCTAAGTGGCCAGAATTTGGTAAATTCCATTTTGAAGTCTTTTATTTTATTTTAGTCCAGAGTTTTTACTCTATTGCCTCACGTAGATTAAATGATTTTGTATTACAAAACATTTCAGCTTCTCTGCTAAAATTTAATGTGTAAAATTGAATACTTCCTTTGCAAAGATCACACGATAAAAATACAGGCCTCTGTAAATCAAAAAAAGCTGACATGAGTTCAGTTAACAGTCTTAGGAGGACTTTCAAATGATGAAGGGTTTTAAGGTCACTGGAACATACCTTCACATCTGGGGAGAGGATGATTCCAGTTGCGGCTGATGCCATGAAGACAAGTCAGAGCTGAATTTCCAATCAATGTGTAGCCAGGAAAACACTCAAATGAAATAGTTTGTCCCACAGTAAAGTCATTTCCAATAACAAAACCATTACGAAATGGTCGAGGATCAGGACAGCTTTGTAGCTGATACGCTGAAATAAATAATAATAATGGTGGAAAAATCACTAAAATAAAAATGCTGATTATCTCAAAAATAAGAGCTTTTAATAAGAATAAAATTAAAAGTCATGGACAGCCCATATGTTGCGAACAAAAGTTTCATCACAGTGATGATGAAATCATTGATTTTACACCTGGAGAAGTACAGTGAAACCAGCTACACTTGCCTCTGTGTTACAAAATAACATTTCTTTCTGCTGTTTGAAGATACTATACTGAGATAGATGACATGCTTTTCTGACCCAATAGGAGCTGTCAGGTTTAATATTCTTATGTTTAAGAAAAAGAAGAAATAAACATGTTTATACTTTTATTTGTTTTTCACAGAAGAATTAAAAGGCCCAATAATGAACTGGAATATCAAGGACTTAATAGTGAACAAGTAAAATTTGGAAACAAGCTTCTCTCACACATCTTGGTGATTTTTTCCAAGAAGATTTGAAGCATTGTCTTCTTAATTCCAATGTGAGAACAAATAAGCTGTGCAAAGTCAGAAGTAAAAGAATATTGTGTTGTATATGTTTGAAAGAATCAGATCTGTCTTATGTGGTTAAAACACAGAAATAATTTCCAAAATTATTACTGTTACTGTTAATAGTATATGGTCTTACATTTTTATTGTCCATAGCAGTTTGGGCCACAAATTGACGTTTTCTTTAAAAGCTTATTCTTTTTACCGTCTGACTTCCAGAATGTTACACAGAGTTCAAATCAATTTGGACTTGTTACTATTAAAAGAGTAATAGGAGTCTGCTCTAAAGTAAAAATGCTTTAAACCACTCTTAAGTGTTATTCATATAATGAAAACAGGTCTACTTTAAAATACACGTTTGACCTTTTTTTCTTGAACAGCGGTGATCTAATCCCGTTTAAATGAAAATGCATTTCTATAAATAGAACTATGATCTCGTGATCTTTACCAGCTCAGCAGACCTACTTGGGTACAGTAGAACAAGAACCTTCAGGGAAATGGTGAACTAGGAAATAAAATGGATCTGGAAATTTTTTGGTTGGCATTAATTTGCACAAGCTTACATTGATCCAGTAATATTATTTAGATCTATAACTTCCAGAACCCATTAAACAAAACTAAAATTCCAGTATGCTTCCAAACATTGAATTGAGATTTGTAAAGGCATGCAATGCAAATTAATATGCCAATCAGCTTCAGATATTGGCAATTATCTGTTTGCTGACACTTTACCTGATTTTAAAGAAAATATGCAATTAATTTGCTTTTTTCATCTTAACTTTCTTCATTCTTCTGTTTTATCTCAATGTTTAAAGCTTGGGACTGAAACACATAAAATCTTCCATATTTATTTTTAGGAATCCCCAAAACCCCATAAAGTCTTTAACTTGTTCTCCCCTAAGAACGTCCAGATCTCACCTTGATATACAATATGAAATCCTTGTTTGTTCTGTGAGTAATCACTGTGAAAGTATAAGCTGGTTTCATGAGTTGTGCTGAACAGAGAGGCTGGTAGCTGAGGGCCACTTAGTCTCCCAATAACAGTGCTAGTTTCTGTAGATCCACTCCTGACTTCTAAGTAATCATGTATGGTCTCCGTTGAGAAATTCAAAAATTGCAAATGGACACCTGAAAAACATTGTCATTAAATAAACACCACCAGTACCAAAACCAGGATGGAAAATAATGATACACTGATAATCGCATAAAATAACTGGGTGGAAATCCATGTGCTACCTGGCAAGTGTCTGTATATATCCCAGTCCTGATGTATGTGGGGCTGCACACCTATCATCTGCCAGCAAACTTTAAATTGGACTAGACGGTGAGCAGAAAGGCCTCGGGTCCAGCTCAGGGTATCAGGCAGGCAGAGCCTCTGCTGGTACACCAAGGACTTGTGAAAGCAGAGTACATGGGGAATACATGTGAGTGCTCCACACCCACACTGTGGTATATGATGATTTTAGGGACAGAAACTTCTGATTATTTGGTTCAGTACAGAATAAGAAGGCAGCTTACTATCCATTAGCAAGTTTTCTCTCCTAACCAGGTGAAGCATTACAAAAATGATGTGGCGTGAAAAGAAAATTCTATGCACTGAATAGTTATAGGGCTCTCAAACATTTTCCTGTTTATATATCCATATACAACAAAGAAAAATTTGCATTTTGTCTGGATATATTGCAACCATGGCATAACAATACAGTATCACAGAATCACAGAATTTCTAGGTTGGAAGGGACCTCCAAGATCATCGAGTCCAACCCATGCCCTAACACCTCAACTAAACTGTGGCAGCGAGTGCCACGTCCAATCTTTTTTTAAACAAATCCAGGGACGGTGATTCCACCACCTCCTTGGGCAGAACCATTCCAGGACTGTATCACTCTTTCTGTAAAGAAACTTTTTTCCTAATATCCAACCTGGGCGCAGCTTGAGACTGTGTCCTCTCATTCCCCACCTGACCACAACCACCTTTCAGGAATTTGTGAAGAGTGATTGGGTCATCCCTGAGTCTCCTTTTCTCCAGGCTAAACAACCACAGCTCCCTCAGTCGTTCCTCACAGGGTTTGTGTTCCAAGCCCCTCTCCAGCCTCGTTGCCTCCTCTGGATGCGCTCGAGCGTCTCAACGTCCTTCCTAAACTGAGGGCCCAGAGCTGGACACAGGACTCAGGGTGTTCCCTCACCAGTGCTGAGTACAGAGGAAGAATGCCCTCCCTGCTCCTGCTGGCCACACCATTCCTGATCCAGGCCAGGATGCCATTGGCCCTCTTGGCCATCCGGGCACACTGCTGGCTCATTTTCGGTCAGCTGTCACCATAACCCCCAGGTCCCTTTCTGCCTGGGCACTGTCCAGCCACACCGTCCCCAGCCCATAACGTTGCAGGGGATTGTTGTGGCCAAAATGCAGGACTCAGCACTTAGACTTATTAAACTGCATCTTGTTAGACTCTGCCCATCCATCCAACTATTCCAGGTCTCTCTGCAGAGCTCTCCTCCTTTCCAACAGATTGACACACGCTCTCACCCTAGTGTCGTCTGCAATTTTACTAATAAAAGACTCAATACCCTCATCCAGGCCATCACTAAAAATATTGAACAGAGCTGGCTCCCACACAGATCCCTGAGAGACACCACAGGTGACTGGCTGCCAGCTGGATGCAGCACCACTCACTGCCACTCTCTCAGCCCAGCCATCCAGCCAGTTCATAACCCAGTAAAGAGTGCTCCTGTCTGAGTGCAGAGTGCAAAGAGTGCTGCTGTGGGCTGCCAGCTTTTCCAGGAGTGTGCTGTGGGACACAGTGTCAAAGGCCTTGCTGAAGTCCACAACATCCACAGCCTTTCCTGCATCCACCAGGCAGGTCCCTTGGTCATAAAAGGAGATCAGGTTGGTCAAACACAACCTACCCCTCCTAGTCTGATACCTTGGCCATCCTGTAAGTGCTGCATGATGACACTCAATATAAACTGCTCCATTACCTTACCGGGTACTGAGGTCAGGATAACTGGTCTATAAATACCAGGATCCTCCTTTGTCGCCTTGTTTTCCAGCCTTCAGCCTTGGAGTCAGAAATTTCATGTAAACAAAGTAATGTTTACAGAACTGTTATCATGTTTTTCGGATTCCTTTCTGTGAAAGGAATCTTGATGGACACTTTCTAAGACCAGTGAAGTTGAAGAGGTTGAACCTCAGTCTTCCA
>VZUI01067727.1:0-22957 GCA_013401135.1 Cettia cetti | reverse complement strand
CTCCCGCGGGCCGTGCCCGCCTGCGGAGCCCGCCCGGCCCCGGGGCAGCCCCAGGCTCGGGGGCGCTCCTGGCAGCGGCTGCCCGGCCCCGGGAGGTGGAGCGAGGGCTGGGTGACCCCGGCACAGCCCTGCCCACCTGCGGCCAGGTCAGCGGCGCTGCCCCCGAGCCGCGCCCGGCGCCGCACGCCTCGACCCTCCTCAGGTGAGTGCCCTTGGCAGCACCCCGCGCTCCCACCCTGCCGCGGCGGCACGCGTTCCCGGGGGCTTTGCACTCCTTTGCAGCACTGTCCTGGCTCCTCAGCTCCGGGCCGAGCTCGGCAGCTCGTCCAGCTGTGTGGTGCTGAGGAAGGACCGGGGCTTCCTCCTCCTCTGCCCCGGCTCTGGGGCGGGGGGCTGGCAGGAGGAGGGGGGCTGGCAGCAGGCGGGGGGCTGGCAGGGGTGCGCTATTGACGGGCTGGTGAGCCCCGGAGGCAGTGACTGAGCAGGTTCCTCACCACAGCAGGGGCAGGAGAGGAGCTGGAGCAGCAGCCGCCCCTCAAATTCATCCCGAGAGCCCAAGAAATACCACAGGCACCTGCTGCAGGTGCTGCTGGCTCTGCCGAGGCAGGGCTGGACTGGGGAGGGCAGCGGGGAGGCAGAGCTGCTGCCAAGGGAGTGCCCCCATCCCTGCACTGTCCCCATCCCTGCACTGTCCCCATCCCTGCACTGTCCCCATCCCTGCACTGTCCCATCCCTGCAGTGCCCCCATCCCTGCACTGTCCCCATCCCTGCACTGTCCCCATCCCTGCACTGTCCCCATCCCTCTGGCTCTCGGTGCAGGGCCCCGGGCCACTGCAGCACTGTCGGTTTCTGGGTTTTGGCCAAGCCTCCTCTCCCTCGCACCCGGCGCAGATCCCGCTGCCCAAGGCCGTGTTTGCTCTGTGTCTGCGCCGCTCCGGCTCTTGGCTCCATCCCGGGGCCATCAGCCCTCGGGACAGGCAGGAAGGACACAAATGTGGCAGGACACGGTCAGCAAAGCACCGCCGCAGGGCTGCTGAGTGCCAACCACAACCAGGGGGCGAGGGCATTTGTGGGAAGGTGGGCTGCAGGAAGGGGCAGCCCCCCGCAGCTCCGAAACAAGGGGGGTGTTCCCTTGGGTGCGAAAATGGAGCAGAGTTTCCTAATCTTCCTCACGTCCTCACAACCCCCCCACCTTTCATCCAGGAGAGCTGAGGCAAAGCCAGGCCTGTTCTTCTGTTAGATTCAGGAATGTTTGGCTGTATCTTTTATTTTCTGAAAAAGCAAGAGGAAATCTTGGGCGGGATTTTTTAAAAATAAAGGGGAAAAAAAATGTATATAGATATGTCCGGAAAGCTCCGAATCCACCTGCGCTGCGGGGAGCGCCAGGAGCTGTCCCCGCCGGGCGCTGGTAACCACAGACAACCCGGGAATGTTTTATCCAAACGTCTGAGCCCCGGGCACTTCCAGCCCGGAATGCCTGTCCAAACACGCTGGCCCCACGTGAGCCGCGCCTGAAAGCCTGCTCGGAGCGAGCTTTAGATAACGCAGCCTAAACATCACCGCATCAGAGGGCTCGTGGAGCCCGGCCAAGCGCTGAAATCATCGCTCGGGCTTCGTCAGTGCTTCATTAGGGCTTCATTAGTGTGCTTCATTAGCGCGGCGGCAGCGACCTCGCAGCCCGCACCGCCGCACCCCGACCTGCACCCACCCCAGAGCCCCGAGACCCCCCGAGAGCCCCGAGAGCCCCGAGCCCACCCCAGAGCCCCGAGCTCACCCCCGGCCCCAGCGAGGGCAGAGCCAGCCCCGCCGCGGGGCTGCAGCGCCCATCCCTGGGACACGCAGCTGCCTTCCACCGCCTGACAGCGCTGCCCCGACGCTTCGGCTTTTAAGGCCAGGCTCTCCCGGTGCCAGCGGGACCGCAGCCGTGCCGGCAGAGCCCTGCGGCTGCCCCGGGCCCTTCTCGGCAGGGAGCCCCCCGGGGAGGGCAGGGAGCCCCCCGGGGAGGGCAGAGACCCCCCTGAGGAGGGCAGGGACCCCCACGGAGGGCAGGGACCCCCCTGAGGAGGGCAGGGACCCCCCTGAGGAGGGCAGGGACCCCGGGGCGCTCGGGGGTGGCTGGGGTGAGCGAGGTCATCGCCTTCCCGGAGGGCACGGAGACAGCCAGCGCCGCAGGAATGTCCTGTGCCGCGGGGAAGGGAAAGGCGAGGGACAGCAAGGCCGATGCTGCTCCGGCTTCTGGCGGGGTTTGTCCGCTCCTGCTGCCCGGGGGGCTCGGCCCCAGCCCCCGCCCACTGCGCTGCCCGGGCTCGGTGCAGGTGCCCGGCCCCGCCGCGGGGGTGGATGCCATCAGCGTCCCCCTTCCCCCCCCCCCCGCATCCTCCCGCCGCTCCCCCGCCCCGAGGCAGCTCCTCCTCATCCTCACCATCCCCGCTCGCTCTGCTCCATCCCGGTTCTCCCTGCACACGCTCGGGAGCCGCCGCCCGGAGCGCCGCGCAGCCGCCGGTAGGTGCGGGCGGGGGGCGGCGGGACCCCCAAGCGGGGCCGGGCAGAGCGGGGCTGAGCCCCAGGGGATGCTCATACACGCCCCACGGCACGATTCCCGCGGGAGGCTCCGGGATCCCCTCAGGGTGCTCGCGGATCCCCAGGGATGTTCGGATCACAGAGCCCCTCGGGGTGCTCAGAGCCGGGGGCAGAGGGTTCCCAAGTGCAGGGTCGGGCTGGGATGTGGAGAGGCAGCAGGTCCCTTCCCCAGGGACAGCTTTAGGGTGCTGCTCCCCACAAAACGCTGCAGGTGCCCCCAAATCCTGAGAGGGAGGAGTGGCTCAGTGGCTCAGCATCATTCCAAATGACAATCTCCAAATTACTGCAGACTCACCTGAAGCTCTGGGTAGAAGCAGAAGCCTAGATCAGAATTCAAATCGAAATATACTAAACCCAAACATTTTAAATGGCAAAGCACAGTATTTGGACCATTAAAAAAAAAAAAAACCAAAAAAACCCCAAACCAAACAAACTAAAATAAACCCCAGACAGAACAACAAACAGAAAGGAAAATTGTTGCAGTGACACAGCACTATAAATGGTTCATTTTTGATGCAAAATAAATAAGTCACAGAACCATAGAAGGGTTTGGGGAAGCCACAGCTTCTCTGGGCTGTTAAGTATGATTAGGGATGCCCCATCCCTGGCAGTGTCCAAGGCCAGGTTGGACAGGGGGTGAAGCAGCCTGGGACGGTGGAAGGTGCCCATGGCAGGGGTGGCACTGGATGATTTGTGACTGAAATAACACTCACAGGGACTACCCTGATGGACCTGACAGCCAAATCTCCTCATCACCAGCATGCTCTGAGCTGTGAGCTGCTTTCAGCCAAACCAAAGATGCCAAACACAAATTTCTGCGGGCTTGAATGTCCCCTGCTGGGGGTGCAGGTGTCAGGCTGAGACTGCATGGCTCCGGGGCCACAGGTCCCCACTGCCCCTTCCCTTGCCAGCACCTGCAGCCTCTTGGCTCTTTTGGACCTTCTAGCAAGGGTGAACCCCCTGACAGGGCAGCAGCAGGTCCCTGTCCCTGTCCCCTGTCCCTGTCCCTGTCCCCTCTCCCTGCCCCTGTCCCTGTCCCTGTCCCCTGTCCCCTCTCCCTGCCCCTGTCCCTGTCCCCTGTCCCCTGTCCCCTCTCCCTGTCCCTGTCCCCCTGACAGCACCAGGTCCTGTCCCCACCGTGCTGGGGGTCCCGGGCACCGCGGGGCTTTGGCCCAGCTGGTTGGGAATAAGGGCAGGAGCCAGCGCCAGCTGCGTGAGGAGCTGCCTCAGCTGGGAGGAAGATCAAGATCTGAGCAGTGGGAGGAAGGCCAAAGTCATGTAGGGAGCTCGGGAGGAAAAGTTCATCCGCTGGGCTGGGGTGGAGCTGGGAAGGAAAGTTTATCCGGAGGGCTTGCAGAGCTCTGGGTCTGGGTCAGGCACAGCCGGGCTCTGCCAGCCCCAATCCCGTGTGTGCTCCTGCAGATCCCAGCCCGGAGGAAGCTGGGCTGAGCCGGTGTGCAGGGAGAACAATTGCACATTGTGCTGCCTTATCACCGCTGAGCCCTGTCCTGCCTGAGGAACCCATTAAACTTTAGACCCCTCTTTGGGCAGCCCTTCCCCAGTGTCTCATGTGCCTCTTCAGCCTCCCACCCCTTTTCACCCTTCACTTTTTTTTGTCTCTACTTTTCCTTTGGCCTCCCACTTTATTTTGGCCTCCTGCCCTTCTCAGCCTCTGCATTTCTTTCCCCCTCTCACCCTTTCTTGGCCCTTTATCCTTTTGCAACCTCTATTTTTTCTGTCCTTGTTTTTATTTCTGATCAACCATTTTTTTTCTCTTGCACTTCTCAGCCTTTACTTTTTTTCTCCTCAACCTTGTAACTCCAGTTCTTTTCCAGCCTCCTTCGTACCTTTAGCCTTCATTTCTCTTTCAGCCTTCCTTGCTTATTACATGTCCAGTTTTTTTTGCCCCTTCTTTATTGCCCTCAAAACACATTAGCACTTGCATTGGATCTTACAAACCCTTTTAGTAAATATTCCCTGAGAAAAAAAGTATATTCCAGGGAGGTAAAGGCTGGCCCGACCTCCCAGGCTGCCCGTGGGTACCAGCACTTCTCTCTGGGGCACAGCAGGCACTGACTCACAGCTGGGGCATTCTTTGGGATCCTGTGTGCATTGTCTGTCAGTGCAGAGCTGTCGGGGATTATGGTGGAGGTTGGGTCTGGCTGGGTCTGTCTTTCAAACAGAAACCTCACAACAAAGATCTCTTTGCAGAAGGATTTGTTGAAGAGCAGTTCAGTGAGAGACACAAAGGCTTTGTCATGGTCTCTGCTGTGGGTGCAGGAATCCTCCCTCTCCCCCTGTGTTTGGAAGGTGCCTGAACTCAGTTCCTATTTCTTCCCTTGTTTGCAGCATCAGAATCTGTTGGTTTAGAGCTGTTGGAGATCCAAAGCAGAGGCCAGGGCCATGCAGAGCAGCTGCAGCAGCAATCGGTGACTGGCAGGTTTAACATTCCCCAAAATCTGTCAGTGTTCAAAGGACAGGTGGCACTGCCCACCAAGGGATGGGGACTTGTGCCCCATGCCTGGACTCGAGGCAGCTCTGCCCTCCAGCCCTGAGGAGGCAGAGACACTGCACCTGGCACCTGCAGTGACAGAACTGCCTGCCACAGGTCCTGCTTTTCTCTCTAAAAGCTTGCATAACAAAAGTGCTTCATTTCCATCTGTGAAGGTGGCAGAGAAAGGCTGAGACACTCTCACAGTGCCTGGGTTAATATTTAGGAATTCCATCCAAGAGCAGCTAATACACAGCCAGTGCTAAGTGAAGTTCTATTAACCCCAGCACAGCATCATTAACATGCACCCATGGCCCAGCTTAAAGCCAATTAGAACTCTCTTTTAATTAGGCAACAAACCCCATTCTGCTGGGTCTTAACCCAGAAGTGAGCTCAGAAGAACTCATGTTTGCACTTTCCCTCCTGTTTGTGCTTTCCCAAACTGCCTCCCTTGCCCAGGGAAAGCAGCAGACTGAGAGGGCTGCTGGGGAAGGCCCCAGCTGGGATCCCACAGCAGATTCCCAAACCCACAGCATCAAAGCCTGGCAGCTGTCCCTGGGGACAGGGCAGAAAGGGGATTCACAGGCTGTGGGAACCAGGCTGTGCCCGGGTGCCACTGACTCATGGCATGGCATCTAAAACCCTTTTTGTCCCCTTCAGACTCCTTTTGGGAGTGGTGGTGTCTGCCCTGAGCCATCCTGCCAAGGGTTTGCCCGCTGCCCACAGCAGTCTGGACACAGAGTTCATCCGTGACTCACGGCCCAGTGCTGCTCACAAGGTCTGTCCCTGCTCCTGGCTCTCAATTTAGACCTGGGTGTCAGCCTTGATCTCAGGTCTTTCCTTTCCACAGCTCCAGGGTTGGTAAAACTGCCTGTCCCACCTGCAGACCAGCCTTGCCAGCTCTCACCTGTGCAGGGACACTCTGTCATTCCTAATTCTGCAGAATGACAGAACCCAAGAGCTGTTTAATTTAGAAAACTCCCCTCAGATCATCCAGTCCAACCAGCACTGCCAAGGCCATCCTTCACCCATGTCCCCAAGTGCCACATCCACAGGTCTGTTACAGCCCTCTGAGGTGGAGCCAGGCTGGCAGTGACCCCTGTGAGGGGCGCAGTTGGATGGGTGCTGGTCCCAGTCCCTGATGGGTGCTGGTCCCAGTCCCTGATGGGTGCTGGTCCCAGTCCCTGATGGATGCTGGTCCCAGTCCCTGATGGATGCTGGTCCCAGTCCCTGATGGGTGCTGGTCCCACGGGGGTTCCCAGCACAGGGCTCAGGCAGGCAGCTCCCCCAGCCTGCACACCCCCCTTGGGGCACGGCCCCCCCAGCTGCCCTCTGGGATTTTCTGCTCAGGGCAGGAACAGGAGCAGGAGCCTGAGGAGTGTTTTCCCTCCTCTGCTCTCATCCTCGCTCCGGGGCTGACAGGAGGGGGAGATCTTTACCGTGACAAATCCCTCTCTGTGCATGCCAGGATGAACTCCAGATCCAAGCTGTTTGCTCATCCCAGACTCTCCATAAACCCCCTGGAAGTGATGCTGATCAGGGAGCTCAGTGCCAGACAACCCCTCTGCTGCCTGCCCCCGTCCCTGGCACACACTGGGACATCGGGAGATCCTGCATCCCTGTGCCACCCAAACAGGACATGTCCCACCCTGTCCCCTCCGTGCATTTCCAGCCCCCCAGACTGTGCACAGGGCCATTCCTGTATCCCCAAGGCTGCCCTGCTTTCCCCCACTCCAGTTACATTTTCCCCAGAGAGGTTCCTTGCTTTTCCCAGAGAGATTTCCCAGAGGGATCCATCGTCACTTCTCCAATAGCTGCACAGGACCCGTGGGTGTTGTACACAAAACCACCCAACTCTGTACTTTTTCCACTGGAATTTCTATCTCCCTTGGTACTTGATTCTGTGTTGAAGGTCAGATCTTGGACATAAAGTACGAGTATTTAGCATCAAGTAAAACACCCACCCTTCCCTTTCCTTAGTATTCCCATTGCTGCAGTGTGTTCACAAAAGCTTCCACTTGATGGGAAAAGTACTGGCTGCAGACTGCAGATGGGCATCTTGGAGCTCACACCGGCCCTGGTGTGGATGTGAACCTCCACACAGCACAGAGGATGCTGACTGCCTCCCTGGGGATCCCAGTGCAGGGCTGAGTGTGCAGGTGATGAGTAAGGAAAAGGTAAAAACCCACCGGGGTCCTGCTTGTGGCACCCCTGGCAGGGCAGGGGCACAGCAGCTGCTGATCCCCACACTCTGCCTGGCAGTCTCAAAATTTCTGGTTTAAGGTGTTTCACTCAGACAATCCAGGGCATCTTTCTGTCTTGATTATCACAAGCATCACAGCAGAGCAGCTGTGGCTGCCCCTGCATCCCTGGAAGTGGCCAAGGGCAGGTTGAACTGAGCTTGGAGCACCCTGGGGCAGGGAAGGTGTCCCTGCCCATGGCACTGGATGAGTTTTAAGGTCCTTTCCAGCCCAAAGCCTCCTGTGATTCTGTGATCCTTGGCTGCATCCCTGTGGGCCAGCCTGGCCCCACAGCTTTCCCCTAAAGCAGCTGTGGAAAGCCGGGGCACAAGAAAGGCCTCGGTGCCTCTCAGCTGCCCACTGGGGAGCTGGAAATAGCCAGCGTGGGTGAAACCCCGGGGCTGAGCTTCAGCAGCCTGTTAAAATTGCAGCCTTCTGCCCTTTGTGGTGCTGCTTTGTTTACAGAGATGAGAAGGGGTAGAAGAGCATCCAAAAACATCCCCTTCCCTCTGAGGGTTCTGTAATGGAAAGCCAAGGCAGGGCTCTGTTTTCCTTGGAGCAGTGTGGCAGCACTGCCTGCTCCTGCTGCTCACACAGCCTGTGGTCACACACGTCACGGCAGGGACCAAGCAGGTGCCCAGCTCTGCAGGGACACAGGTGGCTCTGTCTGGGCCAGCAGGACCAGAATTAGGGCTGTACCTTCCACGGGGTCTGGCAGGTACCAGTGAGTGACTCAGGCTCCTTCCCAGGCTGGAGTTGAGGGTGACACAGAGAGCTGGGTGTCCATGGCCTCCAGAGCCACCCACTGCCACAATTCAGAACCCCCCAGTTTGTGCCTGAGGAGCACAGACCCAAGCAGTGACCTGTCTGGCTCTACAGACCACAAGAGGTAGAGGTGCTCAGCTGCTCTCTTTAGTTTACTCCAGTGACTACTTAGCCACACTAATTCCAGGTTTTTTCTGCATTTAACAAGATTCAGCCCTGAGCTTGCCTTACTCTGATCTTTCATCTGAAACACTCCTTGCCCACTCCTACATGCTGCAGCTTTTCACTGCGAGGCATTTTCTCCACTCACAAAGTCATGCAGATAAGAAAATTATTATTTATTGGAGGATTTTCCTGGTAATAGCCATTATTAACTCAAGCTTTTATCTCACTGTTATTGAGCAACAGTTTAAGCTCCTTACTCAGGCAGCTTGGAGGAAAAAAAACAGGAGTCAGCATCCAGGGGTACTAGAAACTGAATTTAAAATAAGACATTGGGCAACAGAATGAAGAGCAGGATTCTTCCAGCCAGTCTTACTTAGATGTTAAAAGGAGCAGCTGTGTAGCCTTACACAAACATTGCAGGATGAACACCATCAACTCCCTGCACATTTCATGGTAAATCACTGCTGGGTTCTGGTGAACCCAGAAACCAAGTGATTTTCCTTGGAACAGCCCAGACCGAGGCTGTGCTGGGGGAAGTTGGATTTCTGAGCAGTGATATGTCTACTGATGGTTAACCACCAGGATGGATGTGGGGTTTCGCTTGGCCTGGAGATGAAACCCTGGATTCCAGCATCCTCTGCTTCTCTGGGGAAGGACACGGTGCAAAGGCTGAACCCAAACTCCAACCCCACTTTTGAAGCTGGAGCCAACCCTCAGCTGGGCTTGGCCTGGCCCTTCAGAGGGCCAGCTGCAGGAAGTGCTGCCCTGTGAGCATTCCTGCTCTTTGCTCCCAGTTCCAGCCCCACGAGCAGCAGCAGCCTGGGAGGTGTTGGACCCGTCTGAGCTCTGGGGGGATGCTGAGGGCTGGCCCAGGGTGACCAGGACAGAGTGACAGGCGCTGAACTGGGCCTCAGCAGAGGCTTGGCTTGGGACTGGAGGCCTCAGACAGGACATGGTGCCACAGCAGAGCCAGAGCACTGCCTGGATTAACAGCATAGAGGGAACTTCTGGGGCTGCAGTTTGTCATTGGCCATTGTCCATCTGTCCATCCGTCTGTCCGTGGGCGTGCAGGGCAGCCACAGCTGCAGCGCCAGCCCAGACAGCCACAGCCAGGGCTCTGTGTCTGACCCTGCGCCCAGTGCCTGCACGGACACCGGGGGTGGCTGCAGGGGGTGGGGACACTGCAGAGCTGGCTGAAGTGCCACCAGCTTTGCCTCCTGCCCCAGGAACGCGCAGCGCGTCCCTGGCAGGGATGGGACCCCACTGCAGGACCCCCGGTCTGGGCACTGCTGAGCAGGAGCCAAGGGCCCCACGGAGCCCCTGCCCCCGGGGGGTTCAGACCATCACAGAACACCTCAGCCAGCTCCTCAGCAGCTGCAGCTGCCACAGCTTCCACCCCTCCAGACGCCTTTCCCTGGGAAGCCAAGCACAGGCAGATCCAGCCAGGAGAGGAGCACAAAGCCCTGCCCATAACCAAGGGCAAACCCCAAACAAGGTTCCTGCACCTGGTGCATCCCCCCTGAGCCCTCAGCAGCCTCGCAGCACAGAGCCACCCTCCTCGGGTGGCAGGGATGAGACTGGTGTCACTGGTGGCACCCGTGGGTGGCTGCTCCCAGCCAGCTCCCCGTGCGAGGTGCTGGGAGGCAGCAAAGCAGAGGAGCAGGGTCACACCTGGGAGAGGGAAAGGGCACCTGGAAAGGGCAGGCAGGACCCGCTGCACCCTGCAGGGGCGGGGCAGCCCGGGGTGCTTGCATTGCCCAGAGGTGTCCCCCGGGAGCAGCACAGCCCCCAGCCCATCCCCGGTGCGGGGATCTGGAGAGTCTGTCCAGGGTGTTCTTCCCATCCAGCGGGTCCCACACAGCGGGCTGGCTCAGATCCGGGGCTCCGGCGCTGGCACCTGCGGGATTTGTGCGTGTCCCTGCTCGTGCTCGTGTCCCTGCTCTTGGTCCGAGCCCAGGAGGGACACGGGGACAAGACCTTCCCGGCAAAGCTCCTGCGCTGGGGCTGCACCGGCTCCTGGAGCTGAACTGCAATTAAGTTAATCACCGGATGGCGAAGGGCGGTGGGTGGGAGGTAATTACAAAGTGGAGGAGCTCCTGGTTTTCCTGTCTCCCCAGGGACACCACCGGTTGGGTGGGAGGCTGCCCTGGCTGTCCCAGCCGGGGTGTCCCGGGCTCAGAGTTCGGCAGAAGCCCCACCAGGCTCTGAGGCTTCCCCCGGGCACCCCCGAGGGCACAGGGCTGGGCTGGGTTAACCCTGTCCCTCCCGTGATGCTGCTGTGTTGCTCATCAGCCATTAGTGACACCCACTGAGGAAACTGCTGAAGTTTCAGCTTTGCAGCCTCTCTGTTTGACCTGCCACAAATCCAGGGTGACCGAGTGGAATGGCTGTTTTCTGCTGGAGAGCAGGAGATGATGACAGCAGGCATTAGTTAAATTGATTTTTATGCTTTTGGTCACACTTCACACAACGTATTCCACTTGCAAAGGGTAAAATCTGGCTGATAAATATTTCATTAAGCAGTTAATCTCATCACTAGAGATAAAATCACCTGGCCATAAACAAGACTAGAAATGAGCCAATGCATTCCACTGATACTCACAGAGCGATCTATTACATATTTATCATATGCTTTGCCTAATCATTTATTAAGTCCTTCTAAGGGGATGTACAGCCCGAGGAATTCGAGCTGTGCCTTGCACTGGCAGCCCTGGGGAGGGGAGGCAGCCTTGCAGGCTGCCCATGCTGATGATAACCCCAGACCCACTGAGCTGCTCCTACAGAAACCAGAGCATGAGGAAACCTCTGCCTGGTCTCTAATCCTTTCCTGGATGTGGAAATCCATTCCTTGAAATGGTTCTCTAAGATTTATGATGAATAAAATCCCTGTTTATCTGAGAGGTGTTTGTTCCACATGCCCGGGTAGATCTCAGATCACCCCAAAGCCCAGAGGAGCCCCCTGGAAAGGCAATTCAGAGACTGAATTCCTTAAAAATATTCTACCTGTTGTAAGTGCTTTCCATTCCCACACGGGGTGTCTGAGCTGCCTGGGAAGTGCCAGCTCTGTTCAGGTGGCTGCAGTCAGCAGTGGGAATGGGAAGGGAGCCCATCAGGAGGTGATGCTGTCTGATCCCAGCTGAGTCACACGTCCTGGAACAAACCGGATTTCTGCTTTAATGGAGAAAATAACACTTTCCAAAGTGAAACCAACTGGAGTGTTTCCACTGAACTCACCAGAGCCAGGTTCAGGAGACGCTGATCTCATTAACTCGAGTTGGACAAAACCTCAGGAGACTCCTGGGTTTAGCAGCTTCTCATCTCTCTGGAGTGTGATCTTTAGCTGATCATCTAAATGACAATTGTGATTAACTGCACATTTCATCACCGTGGCCACTCAGAGGCCATGCAGAACATTTCCTACATAAAAGGTTGTGTCCAAAGCCAAGGACAATTTTGATGTATTTGAGTCAATCCAATCTGGTTTTAACCCAGTAGATGAGATACTTCTGCCTTCCTCCATGTAGTAGCCAGGTATTTCATACCTAAGGAAAAAAGGCTCACCCTAGCTGGCAACCTCTGGGTTGAGTCTTTGCTGGCCACTAAATTTGTGCCACAGGAGCTATAAAAATAAAAAGCCACAAAAGTTCCTGGCAATTCTGACATGCAAAAAACGTTTGGACCATTAGGAATCCCCCACATTTCCATCAACACCACCTTTGTTGTGCAGACAAGTGCTGTGCAGTGAAGCCTGCATCAGCTTTAAAGCAGGGAGAAAAGGTCCCCACTCCTCCCATGGCTCCCAGAGAGTGCTGTTATTTCAGAGCTCACACCCCTGACATTGGCAGCTCCACCAGCCCTCGATGCTCAGAGTCAGATGCTTGCAGAGTTTGGGATTTCACATCAAAGCCACTGGTTTGGCCAGTGATAAAGCCTGGAACCGACCCCAAACTTCTCAGAATTTCACAGCTATTCCAGCTGGGCTCCTCTCCCTTGGAGCTGTAGGGAGCAGCACAGCGCAGCCACCGCGGCGCAGCAGGACCTGGAGCAGATGAACATTTGGGTTTAACTCGTTTCTTAAGTCTTTTTTTACCTTCAGAAATTATTTCTGATCCTTTGGGGTGCTGACATCTCCATCCAGGAGAAAGAGCTGGGTGCCCTCAGCTCCCCACACCGCAGATGGAGCTGGGGCTGGATCAGGTGCCCTGGGTGCAGCTCCCAGGGATTCATCTCGGTGGGGTTTTCTCTCAGGCAGCACAGCACGGCTGTCACACAGAGCTGGAGGAAAGAGGAGCCACAAGCACAGCTGTCCTTGGACAGACAGAGCCCAACCCAGCTCCAAATCTCTGTCCTGGTGTGTCCAGCAGGGTCGGGGCTCAGCAGCAGCCATTCCCCTCCTACAGCAATCTCCTCTTGGAACGTGTTCCTTTCTCCATGGGGCACCACTGGAGTGTGGTGTCTCTCAGCTTTGCATATTTGAGAGAGCTTTCTGTTCTGCTTTGAGCTATTTAATAGCATTGTTGGGCTTCTACCCAAAGAAATAAGGCCCTTTATGTTGTCTTTGGTTCAGGTTCTCTCTCTCACTCGTGCTTTTTAATTCCCATAAAAACCTAACGTGTTCCTGCCAAAAGTGTAATGGTAGGGCCATGAGTGGTGGTGTTTGTAGAGGAACAACTCCATGGCCATAAAGTCTGAGAACAGCGATAGTATTTAGCATGGGGAGACAAGGGGAGTGGAAAAGTGTTCATTGAGCTCTGCTGGGGCAGTCAGGGCAGCTGGCAAGCACTGGAGGCTTCCTAAAAATAGCAAAAATAACCCTAGAGGAAATAAGTGATGATGAAGCTGTTTCCAGTTGAGCTGCTCTGGTCAAGCTGCCTGGAGATGCCCTCAGCCCCTGAGGTGACTGTGGGTAGAATGCAGCCTCTCCTCGCTCCTGCTGGCTGCAGAATTTGCTGAGATCCTGCTCAGAGCTCTTGCATCTGGGATGTTTGGTTCTCAATACCAGCCATCATCAACCCAGGAGGCTGCTGGGTGCCTTTTACCCTCAGATAAAGGTTCAAGAGAAGCTTTTACCCAACGCTGCTGATCTTGATTACAGCTCAGTGGAGGACCAGAGCCCTGTGTGCCACCCTGGGTGACTTGGGGGCTTCCTTCAGAGAAAGGCTGGCAGTTGGCAAGGAAACTGAACTGCTGCATGAAAAGTATGATGGGAGAAAAATAAATGTAGGGACCAGACACTCTAAGAAATAATTTCACCTGACAATGGTGTTAAAAAGAAAGAGATTTTGAGTCTGTATTTGGCACCACGTGCTTTGGAAACCACCAGGAGCCACCTCAGAGCTTCTGGAGCTGCAGCTTCATCCTCATGGCAATAGATGGGGGCTGGCCTGTGCTCCAGAAAGCACTTCCCAAAATCAAATGGGGCATCTGAGAGCCTGGGCTGAAGTGTGTGTCCAAAGCAGAGCTGGGGATGCTCTCACCAACAGCCACAACCTTTATCTCCAGGGATTCAGCTTTTAGCAATCCAACTTCCAGAGGTTTTTACTCTGCAGGCACCTGGGATCCATTTCCAGGTGTAGCTGCCCCTTCTTGCAGCTGCTTTTGCTGTTTGTAAAGAGTTCAGAGCCCAATGTTTAGAGATTCTGTGTAGCTGTACGTGTGTGTTGTGTGTGTGTTGCAGAGTTGCCACCCTCAGCATCTCCCAGGGCACTCCAAGCACCACAGCAAACCCACACAGCGTGGTACTGGCTCCATCCCAAGGTACCAGTAGCACAACTCAATGCTAAAGAGACATTTTTACAATCTATAAACATATATAAACAGTGACTATAAAATATTTTCCATAATATAGCTGTGGGAATACATGACATTTAAAGCAATTTCCTGTATCTAGATTTATTCTGTGCCATGTCTTTTTCTGTTCATAAATCCACTTCTCTCTAAGCACTATAGAATTCTACATGCACTTTCTGTGTATGAAAGGCAGAATGAATTCATGGGAGATTTTAAATGTAGTTTCTAGGCTAAAAACATGACAGTCCCTGGAATATCTGCGGGACTCTGGCCCCCACCTGTGGCATCTCCTGATGCCTCATCTGTGATGGCACTTCTGTGACAGCATTTCTCCCTTCTCAGCCTCCAACATCCTCAGCATCTTTCTTTGGTTGGCCTGGTGATGCCTTCAGGTTTTGCCACAGCATCTGCTCAAAAATGGATGGTGGCCACAGTCTCCAGCAAAATGAGGTTTCAGTACAATCTTTTATTAGACCAGCTTGTCCTAAGCCCCAGTGCCCAGCCTGGCCTTGGGCACTGCCAGGGATCCAGGGGCAGCCACAGCTGCTCTGGGCACCTGTGCCAGGGCCTGCCCACCCTGCCAGGGAAGGATTTCTCCCAAAATCCGATCTAACCCTGCCCTCTGGCAGTGGGAGCCATTCCCCCTTATCCTGTCACTCCAGATCCTTGACCAAAGCCCCTCTCCAGCTCTCTTGGAGCCCCTTTAGGCACTGAGATGCTGCTGATTGATCCATGGCGTTTCCTAGACTCAAAATTCTGATTTTCCATATGGTACTGATCAGTGTCTGGGTAAATCTGCTCAGCCCAGGCAGAGAAAGCTCCTGCCCCCTGCTCGTCTCCCATCACATCTAATGTGTGTCCTGACCTTTTCCATGTGTGTTCCTGGGCCAGGTGAGCTGCAGAGTGCCAAGAGATGAACAATATTTACTACCTGACATGCAGTGGGTGTTGCAATTCCTGGTCATAATTGTGTTTGAGAGCTGTAATAGTGGAGAGATTTACCTGGGCTCCCTTCCCGCCTCTTGTGGGTTCCAATCAGACACTGGGTGTTTTTCAAGCCGGTTTTCTGAGTGTATAATTTTAGCACGCACGTCAATAGAAAGGAGAACAAAAACAGAATTGACTGTGATAAAATTAAAAGGACAGAGTGGCTCCTGCCCAGCCCCACCCAGGCAGGAGACAGCCCCCCGCCGCCTCCCACGCCGGGGGAGCATCACCTTGGGCTGTGTCACGGCGCTGTGAATCACCTGCCCCCGGTCCCCACCGCGACCCCCGGCCTCCCTCCCTCCCTCCCTCCCGCCCGCCCGCCTTTAAAGCCTGGCGGCAGCAGCGTGTGCCCGGCACTCGGTGTCACCCCTGCTGTCACCTCTCTTGCAGCCCGGCCCTGCCAGAGGCTGCGGGATGGCCGAGGGGGAGATCACCACCTTCACCGCCCTGACAGAGAAGTTCAACCTGCCCACGGGCAACTACAAGAAACCCAAACTGCTCTACTGCAGCAACGGGGGGCACTTCCTGCGCATCCTCCCGGACGGCACCGTGGATGGCACCAGGGACCGCAGCGACCAGCACAGTGAGCACCCCCGGGGCTGCTGCGGCTCCCTGCTCTGCCGCTCCAGCGGCTGGGAAGGGGGGGAGCTGGGGAAATGGGGATCCGGGCCGAGGGTCACCTCCCGGGGCCGAAGGCGGCAGCCGGAGCTCGGGCACGGGGCAGGGGAGGTGTGATGTGTGTGTGATGTGTGCGCTGTCGAAGCGCGGATTGAAGGCTATAAATAGGTGTCTGCAGGACTAAATCTGGCACTGGTGTCACCTCGCGGCAGGCAGGTACAGGGGACACAGCAGGGCTGGGGACACAGCTGGGAGCTGGCCCTGGCAGGGGGGCTCAGGGCATCCCACGCACACAGCGCCGCGTGGAATCCTGCGCTGTCCCTGCCCTGCCATCCCTGTGCCACAGCGATTTAACAGGGCACCCACGCCAGGGTGTCCCCTCGCCTGTCCCCACGGCCACGGTCAGCGGCCCTGGTGGCTCCAGCCCGTGGGACACTGGGACCTCTGCTGGGAGGAGCTGCTCCCGCAGGTGCCACCACTTGTCCTGCCAAGGAATCCTTGGGAATTTTATGCTTTTTGTGCTCTTGCATTACCAAAAACTCTCCAGAGGATTTTTTTTCCTGCTGCCCAGGAGAGCTGGAGAGGCCACACAGCAAATCTCCTGCAGGGCTCCGTGGGCAGCTGGGCTGGGCTCTTCCCCTCAGCTCTTGGCAGAACCTCCGTGTGCACCATATCCTGAACATTTACTGGAATGGGACCGGCACCTGCCAGGCTCCCCTCCCCTTAGGAGGAAGGGCTGGGAGGAGCCAAGCCAGCCTTACAAAGTGCTAAGAAAAGCACTTTTATTTTCTTTAAACCACAAACACACATGTGGCCTCTGCCCCCAAACTCAGCCTTTCTTCTCACTGTTGTTGTTTTAATGACAGGCAGTTTAGAGCTCAGTTTTAATTACAAACACTGTCTCCCCAGCACGAGGCAGAGCTGGGGGATGGATGCAGGTGAGCTCCCTGGGGCTGGATAAACACAGATTCCAGCCTCCAGCCAGGAATAAACCCGGCACGTAACCCCAGACCCCTGGGAAAGGCTGGAGGGTGACCCAAAGGATCTGCAAGGACAGAACTGGGCTCACAGGCACACCAGGAGCAGTGGTATGAGCTCAGGCAGTGTCTCTGCAGCATTTTCCAGGGGTTTTGCTGCAGTCAGGAGAGGTCAGGATCAAGGTGGGACACGGGGAGCCACCAAGGACGTGAGGACCCACTCCTGTGCCCCGCCTCAAGCTGCTGTCTCACAGCATGGATGTGTCTCACAGCCCTTTTCCCTCTGGAAAAGCAAATCCATGCCCTTGCAGTGGTCCCCACGGCTGCACTGTGCCCGTGGGCAGTGAGTGCAGGCAGGTCCTGCACCCCAGCACGCTCCCTCCTCCCTGGCTGCTGGCCTGGGGCCACGTGTTTGCAAAGCTCTGCCAGAGAGGAACCTCCTGTAAACCATCTCATAAACTGGGAAATAGGAATACAGAAATATTTACAGAGGAAACTCCTGGAAGGGCTGTGTGCCAGCAGAGCAGCCTTGATGAGATGTTGCCTGCCCTGAGCACCTGTGGCTGCCCAGGCTCCTGCCCCTGCACCTGGAAAATGATGGAGCTGCTCAGCATCATTGCTTGGTGGGCAAGAGGAGCAGCCCAGACCATCACTGGCACCGTGGGACATTGTCACCCAGCTGGGACAGCCACCTGCCAGCCCCAGGGAGGGACAAGACACAGAAACACCCCTGGTTCATGGGGAAGCCAGTGGGGACAGCAGCGTTCCAGCTGCACCAGTGCTCTGCAAACTGCACATGCCCACGTGCATTTTGTGCCAGACAAATATGGAAATTGTTATTCTTCTCATAAATGGCCTCAGAATCAGGGAGGATCTCTAAGAAGTGCAGAAGGAGTCACTCTCTCTAAGCCTTTGTCGTCCTGCCCCATGTCAGCATCCACTTCCCTCATCCTTTACATGGGTGTTCCAAGCTTGCACCAAGGAATGGAAGGAAAACTTACCTGGACTCTGCAGATTCTCCAGGATGAAGCTCATGCTCATCTCCACAAACAGTCTCCTTTTCTTGCTTTCATCCCATTACTTCATGGAAGGAAATCTCTGTACAGACTTGTAAGAGAACCTGTAAGAATTTAGTGCCCAAGCTCCTTCCTCTGGACCCACTGTTCCCCCTCTGTCTGTGGCCAAAAACCTCAACATCCCCACTGGCAGCAGGAGGGTCCCTCAGCCCCCTCTCTCAGTTTTTAGAACAGTATCATCATTTTCATCCCATTTTCCTCTTTTCTCCTTGGACTGCTCCTCTGCCAGGTCCCAGGTCTGCAGCACCTCAGGGAATGCAGGGCTGGGGTTTTCCCAGTGCACATTCCCAGCCTAAACCAGGGGCACAGGGGCCAAGTATTCCTGCAATCCTGCACCCACACAATTTCCTAATTAACTATCATTTGCTGAGCAGAAAATGCCAAAAATGAAGAATGTGAACCATTACAGCAAAGATTTCATTAGAATGGGTGTTCCACCAGGCCAAGAGGTAACATTGCCTTTTACCTCATCTAAATAAGGATAAATAAATTAAATATAAACAGGAAGGAAGGAGCTGGAGCCGAGACATCCGTTCATACTTCATTCCAACCAACCTAAATATTGCTGTTATAAATCCTAGGGAAAAAGTGCCTATGAGATGGGAAGGATCACTGGGAAGAGCTGGAATTTGCAAGTCACTGTGACTGCAGCCACAGCCTTTTCTATTTCCCCATTCTCCATCTACAATGCACTGGATGAATCCAGCTGCAGCAGAAGGCTGGATGGGATGCTTTGGATCAGGGGTTTGCAGTGCAGGCATCTGCAGTCTGCCCATCCTGGCTTAGCTCTCAAAATACTTCTTCATATGTCACTCCTTAAGTGTCTTGTCAAACCACATGAGAAATTTGTAAATTAGAGCCAGAATTAAAACCCCAATCTCCTGTGTCCCATTCCAGCATCGTAACCAAAAGGCTGTCCTTCCTTTGATGTAAAAGAAGGGAAAAATTGGTCTTTGGTTCCTAAAGGATGACTGTGGGATTTCTTTGAAGAAGAGGGTACAAGGAGACACTTTTATTACACACTGTACTGTTTCCTATAAACTCTATATAAGCCAGACTTCAACAAAATACCCCACTAACCTTCCTGGCAGCTCTTTCCCCTCCCTTTTCCTAATTTCCTTTCACTGTTGTTGCTTTATTTTTCCTCCCAGTTCAGCTGCAGCTGAGTGCAGAAAGCGTGGGGGTGGTGCACATCAAGAGCACCCAGTCGGGGCAGTACCTGGCCATGGACACCAACGGGCTGCTCTATGGCTCTGTAAGTGGGGGACCCCTGGGGTCAGACACGGGCAGGGCTGGGGGGGCAGGAATCTCACAGCTGAGTAATGCAAACCACAGGCAGTAATTAGGCTCTGTTTGCGATCCTGGCAGCTGCACGGCCACTCTGCATCTGGCTCTGTTCTGGGGGGAAATAAATAAATTACCAAATAATGCCGTTTACTGCCCTGCCTCTGATAAATATGGTATTTCCTATCTGACACTTGATAAATACTGTGTTTCATACCTGGAGCAGCAGCTGCTCTGCAGCTCCTCGGCACCTGGCACATGGTGTAGGTGTCTTTGCCCAAGGCAAGGGGCTGGAGCTTGATGGCATTTAGGGTCCCTTCCAACCCAAACCTTTCTGGTTCTGTGCTCTGAGCCTGCAGCTGCCACCACAGAGCTCAGGGCCAGAGCAGGAGCCAGGGCCAGGGGCAGCTCTTGGAGCACTGGGCTGATTGGGCACTGCCAATTACAATTCCCAGTCACAGACACCTTGCTACAGGAGTGGCCCAGGGGTGGAAATCAAGGCCACCTACCCCACGGTTTAAATATGAGCTTTACTGGGGTGTGGAAATCTCCAAGGCAGGTCTGGATGGCATCTTAGAGGGGAGCTGGGATTGTCTCACGAGGAACATCCCCATCCCCACAGCAGGGCTCACTGTCCCTCCCCTGGGCTCTCTTTCAGCAGCTACTGGGTGAGGAGTGTCTGTTCCTGGAAAGGCTCGAGGAAAACCATTACAACACCTACGTCTCCAAAGTGCACGCGGACAAGAACTGGTTTGTGGGGCTGAAGAAGAACGGGAACAGCAAGCTGGGCCCACGGACTCACTATGGCCAGAAGGCAATCCTCTTCCTGCCCCTGCCCGTCTCAGCCGACTGAGGCCGGCCCCAAAGCTCAGAGATGCCCCCAATCCCAAACCCCAACTGCTGCTGCTGCCCTAGAGCTCATCAGAGCTCTGAGCTTTAGGTCAAGGCTTTGCCAAATCCAGCCAAAGCAGAGTCCCTTTGCTCTGCACGAAGCTTTGCAGAGATGAGGGAACGAGCCCTGACACCCTCCCAAGGTCCACGGGGCCCTGTCTCCCCCTGCCCTCAGCAGTGTGCCCGTGTGTGCCATGACCCTCAGCTGTGTGCCCGTGTGTGCCATGACCCTCAGCTGTGTGCCCATGTGTGCCATGACCCTCAGCTGTGTGCCCGTGTGTGCCATGACCCTCAGCTGTGTGCCCGTGTGTGCCATGACCCTCAGCTGTGTGTCTGTGTGTGCCATGACCCTCAGCTGTGTGTCTGTGTGTGCCATGACCCTCCTCCATGTGCCTGTGTGTGCCATGAGCTGCAGCTCCCAGGGCTGGCCCAGGGCAGGCACCCAGAAATGTGCCCGAGGGCCACCTCAGTTCCCAGAGAAGTGCACACTTTGTGTCCCCAGGCATTCTAAGGCAAAGCCTCCCTGGATGTTGTGTGTTAATACATTTATCCATCCAGGTGTGTAGCTTCTGACATGCCCTCGAGCAATTCCAGATTGCACCATCAGCCCCGTTAGCCAGGGCCAGCCTGGAAAGTGCCAGCTGGGCATGTTAAGCTGAACTAGGCAAAGCTCCAGCCTCAGACCTTGGCCTTCCTCACAACATCAACACTGTGTATTCCATGCTAGTACCTGCCATATGTTATTTGTATTTATTTATTAAGTAAATATGTCTCTTCTACAGGCTGTTCATGAGTAATTGCAGGCACCTTGAGGCTGTCCCGGTGAGGATGGGGCAGTGGCAGTGAGTGGTGTAAGGGGCTGCACAAGGGTGGCAGAGCATCACACCCATTCCCAGAGGGATTCCTCCCACTGCCTCTGTGTCTGGCTGAATGGGGCTCTAAAAATGGCACTGAGGCCCCTTGGTGGCTCCCAAACCCTCTGTGAAGCTGAGTTTCCCCACTGCTGGCACAATGCACACCTCCCAGGCAGTTCGAGGGCACTCCTGCCAGCTGAGAACATCACCAGAACACCACACTGCCCTGCTCCACCCCGAGCATCCACAGCTCCTCTGCAAAACCTGGGCCAGGGCCTCACCACCCCCACAGGGAAGAATTTCTCTCTAATATCAAATCTAAATCTACCATTCTTCATCTTAAGGCATTTCCCCCCTGTCCTATCCTGCCATCAAGGACAGGGACAGGACAGGACAGAGTGCTCCCTGCTCCCAGCAAGCCCGGGATCAGCCATCCCACAGGAGGGAGGAATAAAAGGCACTCTGCATTGCTTATTTCTGCAGCAGCAATTAGCCACTAATTGCTGCGCTTTACAATTGCTCTGCTAATTACTGAACTCCTGAACTTCTACACTTGCTGGCTCCCAGACCTTCTCCCCAGCACTGATAGCATCTCTGTAATCCCAGTGCTCCCAAGCAAAGGGAGCTGCCATGGCAATGGTGCAGCCACAGCTGGGAAGGAGCGTGTCCCAGGCCCTTGCACCTTCCCTATGGCCCTCCAGAGCTGCTTCCCACCTGTGGGATCCACCAGGAAACAGAGGGGAGGTGGATTCTGCCAGCCCTGCAGGTCCCAGCTGCTCCTCCTGGCCTGGAGAGGGACCCAGCCCCTGCCTGGCTCAGCTGCTCTGGCGGCCCCAGCACGATATTGCCGTGGCAAACACAAAGCTGGGCAAGACAGGGAGATGTGGACAGCCAACAACACCCACACTTTGCTTAAACACAGTGGTCGCCTTCCCTGTGAGAGCCTGGGCTGTCATTCAAGTCAAAAAGTGAATTAATGAATGAGTGGGAGAACTGGGTTTCTAATTAAACTGGAAAGTTGGACCGTGTAATGGTGGATTTAGCTGTGCTGTCCTGCAACACCTCATTAACCCGGGGCACTCTCTCGTTAGGCTTCTGCTGCTCTGAAACAGCCCCCGCAGGTACGGCGGACACCCAGCTGGGGAAAAATGTCAACACCCGGCCTGAAAAATAATCCCTGGGGAAGCCACAGTAATTGCTTCAGACAGATGGACAAGCCAGCATTGCCCGGGGAAAGCACGCTCACCCCGGGGTGTTTGTCCTTAGGGTGAGAGGAAAAAAGGAGAATTATAAGACTTAATAAACTCGTAACACGTGAATATCTTTCCCAATAAGTGCCGGGAGCCCGAGTGTGCTGGGAGAGGGCTGCTGCGCAGGGCCGGGCTGCAGGGAGGGAGGCACCGCGCAATAAAGAAAATAAATAAACGCAGCCCCGCCGGCTGACACGGGAATCGCCCGTCCCCTCCGGGGTGTACAGGAAACACCGTGGAATAAAGAAAATAAATAAACGCAGCCCCGCCGGCTGACACGGGAATGTCGCGTCCCCTCCGGGATGCCCGGGAGGTGGCGGTGCCGAAGCGCCGGGAGCTCGGGCAGCGGGGACCGGGCATCCCCCGGCGCTGCCGCTGCCAGCGGGCGGACACGGCAGCGCCAACATCTGCCTCAGCATCTGGAGCACAGAGGAGCGAGCGGAGCGGCAGCGGCCCGGGGCGCGGAGGGTCCCCCCGGTGCTGGGGCCGGGGCTGGCCGGGACCCCGCGGGGAGCGCAGCGCGGTCGCGCTCCCGGCAAACCGCTCATCCCACGGCCTGGCTGCTCCTTCCTCTTCCTCTCACCCCGTGGCTGCTTTGCCCATGAGACAGCGCTCGGCTGAAGAGCCAAACCAACCCGAGCGACAGAGCCTGGAACAGTCTGTTATTAGAGGCTGGGAAGTGATGGAGTCCAAGCAAAAGGAAAGCTTGGGTTTCTGCTGCCTTCCTGTGGTTGGCATTTTGGAAAGGCTGCGGGAGGACACACACGTCTCGGGACAGGAGCTGTGGGACACAGTGCCGGCCACCACGAGGTCCTGCAGCATCGTCCCCTCGGAGGCTCCGGCAGGAAGCCAGGGAGCCCCGCAGCCCCTGCCCGCCCCTGGGGATGCCCAGCCCTGCAGTGTCCCAGCCCAGCCCGAACCCTGGGGATGCCCAGCCCTGCAGTGTCCCAGCCCGAATCCTGGGGATGCCCAGCCCTGCAGTGTCCCAG
>VZUI01067689.1:0-50476 GCA_013401135.1 Cettia cetti | reverse complement strand
AACCTAAACCCAAATGGTTTGGTTTTTTGGTTTTTTTTTTTTTTTTTTTTTAGAGATGCTGAGCACTCTTTCATGCAGCTGGAATGGTTTCTGCTCAGTTTAAATGCAATTTCTTTCTAAAAGAAGTAATTTCCCACACCACTGTCTGTCACCTTTCACAGTGTTATGACTACAAGCAGTCAAAACCTTATGACAGAGACTTCTGTTGAAAAAGGACAATTAGTTCTAAAAAAAATAATGTTTCATGGTGTAGGCTCACATTTGCAAATTTTATAAAGCTTTTCTACTGGAAACCTGGGTCATGCTTTTCAAATTTGCAGTACATTCAACATGGAAACATTTAAAAAATTGCTCCCAAGGAACCAGAAGCATTATGAATCCCACTGTGAATCAAAGAATTCAGGGTCAAGGCAGTGCTTGGCATTCCACAGATCTAGTTCCTCTGTCACAAAACTTTGATCTTAAGAATTACAAGCTTTCTGTTCCAAGATGATGATGTTAAATAAAATTCCAAAATCTTGGGCCTACCAAAACCTGTATTTGCAAGTGTTTAGTCATGAGATCCAATTATTCAGCAGCCCAGCTGCTTTTTGGAGAGTGAGGTTTCACCTAAAATGAGAGGAGTTACATGGCTTTTGGTTCTAATCTCTTGGAGCTCACAGACAACACATTTCATTCCACAAAATTAAATTTGTTGTGTGTCATTTATAAGCCTTTTTTTCTCATTTTTTCTGGATTACAACTCTGGGCCAGACATAAGCAAAATTTTTTTTTACAGTATGGAAAGTTAGGACTCACAGCCAGCTTTAGACACCGAGATCCCCAAAGACCACTGTTTCTTTATATTTCTACAGAGTTCCTTGGGACCTCTTACTAGAATGCATAAAAATAATCATTAATATGGCAGAGCAGAGTTAGAGGGGTCCCAAGACACCTGTGTAAGCTGATTTGTAAAGAGCAGAAGATACGGATTTGTGCCTTTTTGGTTTGGTTGTTTTTTGGTTTTTTTTACCACAAAGATAAATCACCTTTTTATCAATCCACACTCCGAGCAGTAAATTATGTGCTATGGAAGTTATTGATCAATATACATTCATATTCCTCAAGTAAGTCCTTCCACTCAATGCCATCCTAAGAATGGAGGGGAAAAAACTTCTCTTGATACAAGGCACAAGAATTGAGGGACTTTAGAATCACTTACGAGAAAAAAAAAAAAAAAAAAAAAAAAAAAAAAAAAAAAAAAAAAACCAAACCAGAATAGTCATTCCTCTTCCCCAAATCTTCCTTGCCCAAAAGAATGAAAGGCCCATATCCTAAGTTCCCCTCCAGACATTTTCTAAAGCTTGCTCTACTTTACCTCCTTAACTGTTTGATCAGATCTATTTGCTCCAAAAAAAAAAAAAAGAAAAAAGAAAAAAGAAAAAAAGAAAAGGTTATTGACTTCTAAAACCTTCTATCTACAGATGTCTACAGATGGATCAATAAAGCCTCCAATGGAAAAAGCAGTTCGTAGCTCATTGCCATTGCTGCATTTGCATTGATATCCACTAAGAGTGATCAGTGACACAGGGACCCTGCTGATCTCCTGAACTTCCCAGGATGTGTGATACAGGGAATAGTGTGTGTGTGTGTGTGTGTGTGTGTGTGTGTGTGTGTGTGTGTGTGTGTGTGTGTGTGTGTGTGTGTGTTTGGATGCATGCCTGGACATCAGGGACTACCAAAAACACAACATAAAAAATTTAGCTAATACACAGCCTACTTAGGAGAAAATAAAGCCTTTTACACAAATTTTGTTAAGTCCTGAGGATTCTTTTCTGAAAGTGGTTTCAAATGTTATCTGTGGATTTCTCTTTTCCTACTTCTAGGTAATCAGCATTGATTGGCTGGGCTGAGTACAGTGTTGTGCATGCAAACTAGGTACTAAAGTGTTGTTAGCACTGGAAAATCACCTGGCTTTAAGCTGCACTCTGTGGATGCAAATTTAGCCTGCTCATAAATGGAAAGCTTGAGAGCGGTACAGAATGCCCCTACAGCTACTGCTCAGAATATTAATCAGTTTGAAATATATTTAGACTGGATGAGCTGGGATTAATAATATCTCAGAGATAATAGATCTTTCTTCTTTAGATAATCGATCCAGGTTTTACTTTATTTCTGTTTTATAGCAGCATGATGGCCCCTGTGAAACAAATGGGAGGTTCTGAAGTTTCCTAGTGAACAGCTTTGCCCACATGTCAAGGTCTTTCATCTCAAGCAGTATTTGTGGTCCCAGATGAAAGGCAAAAGCCTGAGCAAACAAAAGTAGCCCAGGGTGGGATTTTCGAAGGCTGGATCAGGGCATTGTCTCAGACTCAGGGAGCCCCTTTCTTCCCCCTGCCCACCTCAGGGTTAGAGAGCTCACCACTCATGCAGAGGGCTGCTCTTCAGCACCAGCTCAGCACGGCCAAATTCTCCTCTGCACACCAACCTGGCATCAGCAGGGAAGGCCAAGAGGGAGGATACCTCTGAAATCCAGTGGTTACAGTGCTCTCCTGGGAAGAGGAGAACACATTAAACATTCCTTCACATGCAAAGGGAGATCTGCTAAACCACATTTCCTGGTGTGTACAGCTTGTGCGTGAGGTCACAGGGCCCCTGCCCTCTATTCTTCCTTGACTGGAGAGGGAGGTCACATAGCAAGAGAAGGTCTCAGGCCCTGGGTGGTACAGAACACAGTGTAGCACTGGAGCTGTGCTGGCTCCTGTGAATAAATCTGGGCTGCAGCATTCCTGTCTCAGTGTTGAAATCCAGCTCCACCATCTCCTCCTGTATTTTAGCTATGTGCTTCTCACACCCCCTGCTCTGACACTGGCCTTATCCCACAAAGAGCCAGTGCACCTCCCTAAGCAAGAATGCTGTTCAGAAGACACGTTTTAAACTAAGACATAGCATAGCAGCCTTATGAAACCCTTCCCCAAGTCCTTTTTTCAGTCTGAGTCTAAGAATAAAAAACACCCAAATTCTGTGTCCATCTAGGTCAGGCAGCACTTGAAACCCCCTTTTACTGTGTTTAACTCTGCATTCCTGAACCTCCTGCAGGCACTGGGACATGCACTGGGATATCCATGTTAGCACAAACTTTGCTATACCTGCCACTCAATACTCTACAGGCATTTACATGGATACCTCCCATTGTTTTCAGCTGAGTCAGGAGCATAAATACCTCTGAAAATGGGATCCTGCAAGTCCTCTTTTTCTAGCCTCAGCCTGTCAGGCTTTTGTTCCCTATGCTAGGAACTATCATTTTTGCTTACAAAAGGCTTACACTCAGACCTTACTGATGACCTAAATACAGGACTTCATTTTCTGAGAAGTGATTTTGAAATATGAGATAAATATGCCACAGCTCTTATGCAGCATGGTTTCCAACTTACTTTACTGCTGACTATCAGCCTAAAATGAGATTTTATACAACCCAACCTAAAAATGGAAGTTTATCATAGAACTGCTGATGGACTCTCTGTAATATGATATATGCCAATGCTTTTAAAATTCCTTACCTACAATTTAATTTTAAGAAAAGGAGCAGAGAAGAATGAAACCTCACCACTAATGCAGTCTTTTCACCGTGAAAAGAACTTAGGGTATTTCCATGCCTTACCCGAGGGTAATTCACCTTTCAGTTGCTAGCAAAAAAATTGCTATCTCCATAAAAAGAATTGCCTCAAGGAATTTGACAAAACTTGAACTATTCCATTAATGAGATTTTAATGAGCTACCCAGTAAAGATAAGGGAATTTCACAAGGATTTTTTTTTTCTGTTCCACAACTACAGTTGTATCACAATAAACTAAACACATCTCCACAAAAACATCTGTCATTCTTCCTGATTTTACAGTAGGGCTAAATTAGACCTAATACTTCTTGTTGCAATTCTGTAGTGCTAGTTACAAAAACATCTTTATGCTTTCCTCTCAGCAGCAGAAACCTTGTTATTCCAAACACTGAAAGTTGACAGCTGGATGCATTTTCCAGGTCATGTTTTGCTAGTCTTAGCAAAATAACCTCAATGCAGAATTTCTTTCTTCTAACATTGCATTTAGTTACAATACTTCAGCCTTTTGTCCCAGAAACAAAAAAGGGATCAACAGTCTTATCTCAGAAATTTCAGGTAATACTCGTGATCAAGATTTTTCTGATGTTACCTTCAGGTCATTATCAGTATGTTGGGTATTTCCTTACGTACAAACTCCTCTGGATGTTCATTCTGTCCCATGCAGATCCTCTTTCCATAGGATCCTACTTTCCAGTTGTATGTCAATTGCTGTCACCGGCATTCCTCTTCTCCACCCCCTGTACCCAGGAAGGAAGATGGGATTGTGTGGGATTGGGCAGCTGTGGGCATTTCCTAGCACAATAACATAAAGATCTTACTTGTCAGCTATCACACCCTCCTTAAAAATACAATGGGAATCTCAAGAGTCACCTCATTTGCAGTAGGGAAAGAAATAATAATTATAATATTTTAAAATCAATGGAAAAGGAGAAAGAAACATTTCTTGAATCTAAGCTATTTTTAACAGTTACAGCTTTTACATACTATTAATCCCAGATCCTCTCATCTCCAGCCATAACAAATTTTTTGAGCAAATGAATAAACATTACCACAGAAGTAGAAGAGTGCCACATACTAATTACACTTGTAATTTGTGAGGAAATTAAATTGTTGTGATCACTGACAGGGAAAACAGTACACAATATCTATTTGTTCAGAATAAATATAAATGTAAAAGCCAAAACCAAGCAAGAGTAACATTTCTCTTTAAACTCCTGAATTGTTTGTTTCAATCAGAAACTAACAGGCAGACACAGCAGAAGCTGACCACCTCAGAGAGATCAGAAAGGACTTCTTCAGATCTCCTCAGAGAACATTTGCAATTGCAAATCAGATCATGGATCAAGGACGGGGCAGTAACAGAAACCTCCTCCAGCCTGACTCTAATCCAGCTCTGTGACACTAGTAAAGCTAATTAGCTATCCTGGGTTAATAACCTCTTTTACAATAAAACAACAATAAAGAAGCTTTACTACTAATTTTTATGAAGTATCTTCATATTTAGTTTCCAGGTAAGTTTAGAAATTGTGCACTTGTTATTTCCTTCATTTTACCAAAGGCTACAGCACAAGAGCAGCAGTGTTAGCCCAGGTTGGGAGGGCTGGCAGCAGAGCTGGAACAGCAGCTCAGAGTGATATTCTGTGGTCCCCTGGTCCAGAGGACATGAGAAAACAGAGGCACCACTGATCACCAATTTGTCCAGAGGTGCTATTTGTACCTCTGAAAGCACTCCTCATCTGGAGGGCACACAATGAGGAACCAGAACCAAGCAGCATGTTTAAAGTTCTTATCCTGAGTACCTAAGGAGACCATAAACCTCTTTCACTGTATGTCAATTTCTCCTTTACATTAATCTATAGATGCACCCTCTTTGCCATTCTCCTACCTCAATCAGTGTATGTGCATTACTCAAATAAAATTATTATCAATAAAATTCAAGTTTGGTTATAATTTTTTATAAACTGCATAAAATCAGCTCCTTTTTGAGATGACACTTTGTTTCAGTGTTTGGTTTCTCCACTCCCACACACGTTTCAGATAGCCAAAAATGGCACAGGGACTCTGTTGAGCATGATTTATTGCCTTGATTTATTGAACTGAGCAATGACAGAGCTCCCGCTTGACAAGTTTTCCTTTCTTCATGGCAAGTAATTAGCCTTCATATTGCCAAAGGGCCCTTCAGCTGCCCTGTCAATGCTGCTCCAACCTAATGAAAATACATCATCTTATGATGGTAAGACATTTACATTATTCACATGCTGCTTTCCAGTAGCCTCTCATTAGCTCCAGCCCGCTTAACTTTGCTGGTTTATTTGTTGCAGCAAAACAAAAAAATGTGACTCTCAAGGAGGAAGGGACTCACCCAGCTGCAACTTTACCTCTCTGCTGGGTTAAAATGAGGTCTTCAGACACCCCCATGCCAATGATTTTGAAGAAAGAATGTGAGGATATACACCCCAGCACACATTCCTGGCTATATATTTTCTTTTCAGCCTTCACAGAGCTGCATCCTGTCATTAGGCACAGTCACAAATAACAGGTAGTGTTATAATCCACACTTCATCACAGTCATAATCCCTCTCTTGCCTCTTCCTCCTGACAGGTGGTTTACAGCTCTCTGATCCTGATACCGACCTCATCTCCTGCCAAGCTGCCAGTGCTCCAGCAGCAAACAAAATCTATAACCACATCCCTGCCTCTTCCCTAACTGCCTGGGGGGAGGATAAATAGCAGTTCAACAGCCCTGCTAACTCTTCCAGGCTGGGCCCAAGCCCTGCAGACAGTCCAGCTGGGGAGCAAGAGGAGCAGAGAGGGCATTTGTCCAAACCACAGTGCTGCCAGTTCAGGAACATGGTCTGCTGAGCACCCCCATAAAATCACACAAGCAGTAGTCTCCCTGGAGATTTGCAAAGTACCTCAGCACCTTAGCACACATCACACACAGACCTACCCAAATAACTTTAATACAGCCAGTGCAGCTGCCAAAGCAATTCTGCCCAGCAGCAAGATCTTCAAGGCTGTACCAGAGCACCCTGGACCCCTGGTTAGGAAGGCAGTCAGACTGCACAAGAAAAATCACCTGGTGAGAGTGAACAGAAAGCTGCCACAAAATATAAATTCAGCCAGGCTCTCTCATAAACAAATCATGATAGATATTTTCTGAACTCTTTTAGCATTCCAATCCACAGATTAAGATTTTAAGGTGCTTTCTCCACCTTGCAATTATTTTTTCCTGTTTCTGGGACAGGGAACACTTCGACATCCACATAGAACTGGTCTGTCTCTTGACTGGGAGTCCAGACTGCCAGAGAGAGAAATTAGAAAGCAAGGCACCATTATAAAGAAAATCTAATTTCTTCATCTGAAATGGATGATGAAGAAATATGAATTTTACCTTGTAGACTACAAAGCTGTCAGTGAATTGCTTAATCTATAGCAAGCATTTTCAGTCTGCCACCAGCAAGTATTAAAAAGAAGGATGACTCCTACTAGGAGACAAGCACCTGGCAAAGATATATCTAGAGAAAGCTGCTTTCTTTGCAGAAGCTACCTAATGGCCAGTGGAGTACTTAGAGAGCTTACATTCAAGAAGAAGCCAACTTCCATCTGGACTCCCAGAGCCTTGCTTTGGTTATGCCAGATAACAGTCTAACCCTAGGTGGATGCAAAAGGGTAAAATAGGGAAGAAAGCCCCCACAGCTCTGCTAATCTGTGGCTTGTGGCTTTTTCTCAGACCTTGCCCTCTCCAGGAGACATAAAAGAGGGAAAAGCAAATCTTAGCATCCTCTGCTTAATCCTAACAGATGAGGATAGTGAGGAAAAGGTGAAGCACATTCTCAGTCTCTGCACTCCCACCGGACTGCACACCTGAGAAATACAATTGGAAATATTCATGAACTGGGCATATTGCTCCCAGCAAGTGAAAGACAACAGATAAAAACAGTGTTCTCTAAATCCCACATTCTTCCCCACAGATCCTTTGGGGGATGATAAAGACACATCTAACTGCAAGTTCTGGTTTTCTGCTTCTGCCTTTTACTGTCCATAAAAGGAATGCCTCATCGCCAGTCTGCTACTTACTATTTTGTTTTATTTCAGCTTTCAGGACAAAAAATTCCCTGATGTAAAACAACTGTCTAGTAGAGCAAAGCCCAAATGGATGTGGTCTTCTATTTGCTTGTGTTTATTTTTGCTGGTATTGCCTTTGATACTAACACTGTATCTTTCTTTCAATCTTCAAAGCACTTTGGAACACTTTCTACTGCCCACTTAAGAAATATGAGATACTCATAAAACATTACTTGGGAGTAACAAAATTGAGCTCTCCTACAGCCATGTATTCTGACAAAAAAAAAAAAAAATCTTGATTAAATTCTTGCTGTATAGTGTAAGTGTCACTATTCCAACTGTGAGCAACTAGATACTTCATTTTGAGCTTGCTTTTCAAGGCAATGCCTAAGGAGGGTCTTTAGTCATAGTTCCTTGCTCATTTCAGAAGTTTCCCCATGCCAGTGCTATTATGCATAAGCATCCTTGGAAGCTGTGGCAGAAAGCAGATATTGGGCTTCTGCTATCAAGGCCAAGGGCTGCAGATAAATAAGGTTGTGGGGACCCAAGGGAACATGCTGTATTCATTCTAATTGCTTTTTTTCATTTTCAATCTGAATGTATAGTGACAAAAGCCTCTGAAATTTCAGGGCAGAGGAAGGAAGAAGGGTGAGAACAGAAAAGTAATCACTTTTTCAAGTTTCCTTAAGCCCTAAGGGAGATTCCGTGTGAAGTCTTGAAAGTCAAAAAGTAGGTCCTGCTTTTCCATCCGAGTGATCAGAAAAAAAGAAATATGCTAAATTTGCCTGATAATTAAATCCTAAATGGAAAAATGGAAAAAGCAAAAGCTGAGAGTTGGGAGAAAACTAAGGTACATTTGTAAGGATTTTAATGACAAAAGAAAATCCACCTTCTCCTTCCTTTGACCCACTTATTATCAATTTCATTGAAATCTTGCTGTGGGTCATGTAAGCTCCAATGCCTCTCCTTTAAGCAGTAGGAAGCTTTCTTGTAGGCTGAAGGCTGCATGGCAGATAAAAAGGCTCCCCAGGATGTGGGGGCTTTTCAATCTCATTCATTCCCTTTTGTCTCCCTATTCTGCATTGCCTTATGAGGCTTTGTTATATTTCTGCCAACTCTGGAATTCTCATCCCTCCACCTTTTTATTTTCCACTGGCATTTTTCTTTCCTTTCTCTTTTCTTTTATGAGACATCTCCCTAACATTTCATTACTTCCCCTTGGGTCACATCCTCCTTCTTCAATTCCCTGGTGGTGAGGGGATGTTGTCATTCCCTGTTGCATGTAACCCATCCAAGCAATGCTGGCATTTCTCTTCTCAAAGTACATTCCACAGCTCAAAACCAGCCCTGGATCTGGTTTCCTCACAGAACTCCCAAGTCCTGCTTAATTGCAAAGAGGTGTTCTGAGAGGTGACAATTCACATGCAGACAGCTCATCCCTGGAAAGCTTTTGGTACTCACCTTGAAGAACTGGTGAAAGCAGAGGGAAAAGCTGTGTATCAGGGATTTCTTTCCTGCTTTGAATGTGGTTCAGTAGCTCTGAAACTACAGACCAGTTTGCAAAGGTGGGGTGCAGCCAAGGTGGGAAGTGCAGATACAGATGCCAGCTTGAGGGCAGTGGCAAGGCAGAAGATGATCTGTTGTTAGATCTTGACAAGCTGGCACCAAGTCCTACAAGCTGCTGAGTTAATAAGTCATGAGAACAGGACTGGAATGAAGAATTCCCTCAGGATAAAACTGATGTCCTTCAGGGACTGAACCAGAGGTCTTGGAGAGAGGCTGGGTCAAGAGGAATTGCAGTTCATCAGTATCACTTCTTCTTGCTGCCAAGCACCCACAAATCCCTTTCATTGGGAGTTACCAACAGTGTACCTCAGAGACCTTTACAATGCACCTTTCACAAGCACCCTCAAGCAAAACAGATTCCTCCATGGAGCCCTTAACTTTAATTTTCAGCTCACCAGTGTGTTACAGTCCTTTGTGCAAATCATGTGAGTCAAAGTAATACAGAGATTCTGTTTGCAGCAACTATGTAAACACTAAATGTCCTTTTTAATTCATGTAAGGCTTATGCAAAGCCAATGGGTTTTTGTAGCATTGCCAAGTAACCAATATTCTGCTTTTCCCTGCTTCTTTTGGTCTTGCAGAGTTCTTCCTCTTTATGTGAATTCTGATGACTAAACTAGAGATAGACACAACTGAGGGTGAAAATATCACCAATATTTTAAACTTTTTTAGCAGTGTTTTTCAATGTTTACTCTTTATTTTTTCCTGTTTAAAACTTGCAATAGAAAAGAGTTAAAAAAAAAAAAGGAGGGGCTTGGGGGTGGTGATGTCACAAGCATGATTTAAAACCTAGTGGCTTAGATATTCTTGAGATGCACATTTCTCTAGTCCATGCATCCCAGTGAAGGAGTTTCCCAAAATGCAATAGAAAGGATTTCTGCCTTCTATTCCTGCATTCTCACACAGAGGGACAGCCCAAGAACTCTGAAAAGCATAACAAAACCAGAGTGGAACATCATAAGGGCTTAAAGATATTACTTCTGATATCCTTTCCTCATCACTTAGTCACATCTAGATTAAATGTCCAGCAAGTAAGAAGTTGCGAGACCTACACACAACAAACATTTTTTATCATATGAAGAGAGACAGCAGTAAAACTGCCAAATACCATATATATATATCCAAAACACCAGGCAGAAGAGTTAATAGAAAACTCACTTCAGCAGACATAACTCCCTTATCTTCCTCATAGACCTGACACAGAAAGTGTATTAGCAGAGTAAAAATGTGGCTCTTGCTGGATGACATGACTTGTAGCATTAATGTGATTATAGAATAAGAAATTGGGGGTATAACCTACCTTCTTTTTCTTTTAACATATTTGTTCAATCACAGAAATTCCATTAGAAAAGAAGAAAACCAGGGTGAGGATGCATCTCAGCAGTGCTTGGGTCACAAACTAGAAAAGTGATGATAAAATGACATAACATTTTTTTAAAAAAAATAGATATTAGAGATGCCATCACAGACTTTATATAAAGTGCACAAGACATAGTGCAGCCAATTAATGCATCTAATCTGCATGGATAATCTCCATTTAATGTATATGCTAGGAGTTCCTATTTGAAATGGCTGATATTAAATTCTTACACGAGTTAACTCAGAGGTTTCTGTGCCTGAATCTCCACAGAGAGTGGAAGCTATCCACAGTTAAAACAAACATGGGTGAAAGTGGATATTACTGGCCTCACACACCAGACAGGAAGACAGAAAGAGGACTTAAATAGCACTTAAAAGTTTAAAAGTTCTGCTATAGAAGGGAAAAACATATCCCAGTGTGCCTCTAAACCCTGAGGTCAGTATTCCTCCCAGAAGCACAAAAGGCAGGTAGGTGCTCCCTGGCACACTCCGACCACTGATGTAAGTAAACCCTGGCTGAGCTGTTTTTACAGCTATTGATAATACTCACATCCGACTAAGAATTTTGGCATTACAGATGCCAGCCCAACATTTAAGAAGAGGAAAGAGGCACACTAATAATGAAGCATTGGATAAGAGTATTTTAAAGGGTCGGGCTTTCTTGTTTCAAAAAGATCAGCTGAACTTGTTCATACCTTCTAATAAGAGTCCTCTATATATTCAAAGAATACAAACTGAACTAGAGGAGATATTACACAATTCTTATACAATTTATTAAAATAAATCATAATTATCATCTGTTGATTCTTGTTATCTGTTACAATGAGATGAAAGAACAAATAAAAGAGGTATTTTAATTAGATGTTTCTTCACAATAATATTCTTATCAGAAATCATTTCTTAACAAATGCAAGGCAACCATGTCATTTTAGGAAGCAAGCCTGGAAAATAATTACATCCTTAAATAAAATTCAAAAACTTCTTATCCTTTTCTTGTTGCTGGGAGGTGAGAAAACACATAAAAAATGCACAAAGGTACAGCTGCTCTGGTGCAGCCCCAAAGACTCCTCCTTTTTGCAGGTCATTTTAATGACACATTTGTGTGTCAAATCCAAAATGTCAATGCTTTGATATGCCAAGAGGGAAAAGAGAAGTAATACTGGGAGTGAAAAAACAGTGCTCATAGGGATACATCAATTTATTATTTACAAAGCAAATTTGGGGGCTTATTCTCTGATAAGGACTTCAGTTATGAATTTTGTTGAGTCATTTTAAGACACATCTGAGGAAAGCCTCTGGTTGCACAGTCCTGTCTAATTTCCATTTGAGCAATGCAAATCCAGGTTATAGTCCAGAGCATCATCATGCAGGTGACAATCCACAGACCCTTCACCTTTCTTTCCCTGTCCTGTGTGCTCTCTCCTCCACTCTGCTAGGAAGTGTCTGGCTTCCCCCATGCCTTTGATGGGAACAGTAAAGGTCTGGTTGAGCTCAGGTCACAATGTCCTGGAGGAAGTGATGAGCAGTAACATTAAAGCCAGTACAACTCAGTGGCAAAGCCAAGCTAAACTATTGGGCCAGCACTGTTGGGACCCAGGCTTTGGAGCAAAATTCCAGGTTGATGCAAACACAGCTCCATCATTACAGAAGGAAGAGCTGGAAACTGAACTACAGCAAGGAATGTGACCTCTAGAAATTGATGGGCCCTGACAGCACCCACTGATGTTGTTAAGAGAGTGATTGCTATCATTGTTAGGCCATTGAGAAGTAATGAATGGGTAAAGAAAGAAACAGTTGCTGTTTTATTGCCACAATCCATGCAGATATTCATGCAGAGACAAACACTGCCTTATGGACTTCAGTGGCCACAGGACAGCTTAAGACACTGAAGAAAACAGTTTTAGAAAGGCAGAAGCAATGGGTCCAGAGGGAAAAGAGGTTGAAATACAACCCTCAGTTTGTGCTCAGCTACAGCTGCCCTTCCTTTTAGCTGGGCTGCGAGGTGTATGTGAAATATTGACAGACAGAAGGAGAGTGTGTGTGCACAGGCAGCTAATGTGGAAGACCTTGGCCTATAAGATTGTGTTGATAAATAATCTTCAAGGGGTGGAATACATAAATTCCCACAAACATAATAGGAGCAGTTAATTAAGAACAAAAAAAAAAAAAAAAAAAAAAAAAGAAATAGTGCAGAGAAAGAAGAAAAAAATCAGAAAAAAGAATACAGGCATTTCAATTCATGCTCAGCCTGCAACAAACAGAAAGAACCCCATCAGAAAAGTTTAACTTCAGTAGGAAAAACAACCCAAAACCAACCAACTTTACATAAAAGTTTAAAAAGGAAGAAGCAGAAAAGAAATGGCAATTTCACCTTCAGATAAAAGCCACTAAGAGAAAAAGAAAGTACAGAATGTAAAAGAGTATTTTCTTTACAAAAATATTTTACATATTTCAGTTCGCATGTTCCCCTTGGGGTTTGCATATTTCAGTCACACAGTTATCCAATTAAAATGAAAACTCTGCATTATCCTTTAGGCGAGGACAGCTGCCAGCTGCTAAGTTTTATAAAATCTTTAATCTTGTCCATAAATATTTAACAAGAATTGGTTGGTACACAAGCCAAAGTAAAGTAAGAAATCAAAGGCACGAGCTCTGCAATAACCTCTGTATTGTCTGAATGGAGATGAACTACTTGAACAAAATTATGACTTTTCCCTTTTTATGTTAAAATTATTATTAAAATGTATTCAGGCAACTTTTCTGATCATTTTCCCATTTTCTCCTCCTTGTGTAATGTAAAAAAGAGAAACGAAAACATTTCAAAACCCAGATAAATCTCTCTTTTCCAGAGAGAGTTTACAGCGCAGCAAAGTACCAATCTCAGCCATTTTATCCCATATGCTTTAGGTGTTAATTAGTAGTTTCTCAAGCACAGCTTTCAATAAAGGGTAACATCTTCTCATGATGCAGGTGCAATGAGTCTGCAGGTGTAGCCCACACCAGGTCTTTGCATCATCAGCACCAGCACACCCTGGCAAGTGGGATGCTGTGTAAAGTCCATGGCAGCAGCACTCACAGCCTTCTCATTTCCACTGAGATTTACCAGTTTGGCTGCCAGGCTGGCACCCAGGAGCAAGGAGGAGCCCTGTGATCTCTGTGTTTCCATGGACTACGTGCACAGAAATGTACCTGCGAGGAGGGAGCCTCCAAAGGCACATGAGGAAGACAGGGATGCAGCAGCCCCATGCCAAGCCAGGGAATATTGGCAACTCTTGCTTGGACATAGAATATTCCAGCAAGTGCTGAGCTGAGGGGGTTGTACATTTACATTTTTAAGGCTGCATGCCTTTCATAGCCTCATTTTCCCAAGAAGCAGAGGAATATTCCTGTTGGCTACAAGGAAAGGGTATCCAGTGCTCCCTGGCAGGCCAAGAACTCCACCCAGTGTTTTGTCCACCAAACCTCATTGCCACGGCCTGGACTATCAGCTCCCCAGGATTTTCCACCTATGGGACTAGGGAGAACAGAAGACATAAGGAACAAGGATGAATCAGCACCTTCCAAGTCCTCTCTACCAGTGATGGACAACCCATGCCTAAAACAGAGGTGCTGAGTCACACTTGTAGCTCTCTTTTTTTCCAAATATTTGGAAACAGAGTAACATATTTTGTTGCCTAAGCAGACCTAGCCTGATTCCACCTTCACCTCAAGGAATTATTGTAGTTGAATTTTTGGTTGAATTACATATATACTGCTAAGTATAATCAAACTGAGAAAAGGTCCTTTATCACAGCCTTCAAAAACTAACCATTAGAGTGAACAATTTCTTGCCATTCAAGTGTTGGGGCTGTAGAAACTCAGAATTGAGAAACAGCACACAAAGCAGTCTCAGTCTAATAGGAAATATATAACAGCAAGCACTGCTCCTAATCCTATTGGTTTGAGAGTAGCTCTTCAAATATCACACTATTTCAATGGGCAGAATATTGGAAACTGTAAGCACAAGCTCTCCAAGTACAGGCTACTGAAGAAGAGGATCATCCAGATGAACTCATGGCTCTATCCCTGTGCCAAAAGCAGATGTCTGACAGCTGTACCCAGCTCAGGTGAGATGCAGCATCAGAGAAATGCTCTTAAATGGATTGGTTTTTACTAAGGCAGCTGCAGCAGATATATATTTATAAAAAAATAATAATTTCCATAAAGACTGTATCACCTAAAATAAAATAACCCTCTGTGTCAGAAAGTCACCCTTGATGTAAACAGTTAGATATTGGAACTGCACTCAGAAAACCACAGCTGCATATGCTATAAATTGGTTATAAGGCACTCCCTGGCACAAAGGAGCAAAGCATGCACCAGAGCTTAATCCTCCTGCTTTCAGAATCAATAGAAATATTCTTCTCAATTTAACAGGATGGGATGAAAACACTAGAATCAGCTTCACAGAACTGGCAGAGTGAATTGTGAGGAATGCTGGAGATGAAATTAAATGAAAGAGGTCATTGCCAGGACCTTTGTGAGTGACAGGTGCTACTCAGAACTTTGCATTTTCAGTTCTAATCTGAAACCTGGATATAAAGCACCCTGACTTTCCAAAACAAGACCTTTGACCATGCTGTTTAGGTGAAAGGCTGGGAGGAAGACAAGCAAAAGAAAAGGGTTCTTGTGAGATTTCTGTAAATTAAAGCCTTGATATATTCAAAATCACCAGTCATTAATGAAAATATATTACTCATTCTCCCATCTCTGTCACTGATGAGTCAAGAAAGCTTGAAAAATTCTGGTTGAAAGTACAGGTGACTGAAAGTCTCTCTGAAGTTAATGAAAGCTGCAGAGACTAAGCACAGTGGGAAGAGTCAGGTTATTAATATCCCTGCACCAAAAATTCACATATTTAGAAGTAATTCTGAGGCAGTATTGACTTACCTTCTTTAAGTGATTAAAATAAAGCCTTCAAAACATATCCATGAAAAAAATGTTTTAATTCTTCTGAAGACAGACTCAAACTACAAAGCCTATGGCATATCCCACCCAATCTGTGATTAAAAAGCTATTTGAACTTTAGAGTCCTTCACAGGACTGTGAATAATTGAACAAAGGAATTCACTGCTATGGTCAAGGTGAGCAGAACTTGATAAATATTTTCATGGAAGAACTTATCCTCATAAGAAAATTTCATAGCAGAGATTCATCTCTGACATGTATTAATTATAGATGAGGGAGCTCAATGCAAAGATAAGCTAGGCTGGGTAGGTACCAGGGAAGACTCAGAAAATTTGCACTTAGCCTATTGAGCAAACCCACTTTGGTCGATGCAGAGCTCCTCAGGCTCACAAGCCCTTAGGGCAGAGCTAATTATAAAGTTCAGAGAAAGCAGCAAGAAGTGATGAGCTTGACAATTCCTCTGATGGAGAAAACAATCCAGGGGATACCCGTGGAAGGCTGAACATAATCCACCTGAGGTGAAACGTATCAAAAGTGAGGAAGGCCATATGAAAATCATTGATATCTGGGTGAAAAGAGCTGGGTTAAGCAGGAGGCAGTCCCACACTTTGCAGTGAGGGACAGACAAAAGCAGGAAGTTACTTCTTTTTTTCTATTCAACGGAAACTTTTCTTCAGCAAAAGCATAGCATGTGCCAAAGGGCAGCATGACTACCTGAGCCTGAATTAGCTGCACAGAGCAATAAGTACTGTTGGATGAAGCCATGGATCTGATAGCAATGCTGTGAGGGGATAAAAACTTGCAGTTCAGCTGTAGATGCTGCAGGGACACAGGGTGGCTGCGAGCTGAAACGTGTCCCACAGTGGGACCGGGAGGAGAGAGGGAGCAGCTCCTCTCCAAGGTGCTGAACTGCCCAGCAGAGCAATATTCGTGTGCCAGAAGAGAGGCACAGACACCCCTCTCCCATTCTGGATCTCCCTTGTAGACAGTACAGATAAGACCTTGCACAAGACATAAACAACTTGAAGTGCAGGACATATTGGAATTCTATTTTTACCTGATGGTACATTGGAAAATATTAAGCAAATTAATATTTAATATTAATATTTGGAAAATAATTAAGCAAATGGGAACTTCTAAAGCAGCACCAACTCCCTTTAACTGATACTATTACTTTAACTGATTCCTTCAGCAAATAGCCAGCAATTGCCTTTATTTTCTACCTTCCTTCCCCACAACAGTAATCGAATCCTTGTTAACAATTTTCAGGAGGAAATCTGAACAAACTAATCTCTGATAAAGCACCTCTGCTCACAGCTCTGCAAGCTGCAGAGTTTCTGAGAGAGAGACATATTAAGCCTTGAAATTCTTCCATTTAATATCCTCATGCCAATGAGAAAATGGAACATTTTAATTGACTTTTGAAAGAGTGTTTGCAAACTGCTGACCTAGAAGGAAAGCCCTGCAAATCATTTGCCATAGATTTCTTACACGACTAGAGAGAAATCCGTCAGGAAGCAAAACAGCCACAGCCACAGCGAGTGAGTAGTGCATAAAGATCAAGGTAAACACTGTTTTTCATAAGCCTCAGCCAGAGCTAAATGTAGCTTTGATTCAGCAGCAACTGAAGCATTTTGCACCACAGTGTCATGCACATCTTTTAGGCTTCGGTTGAAAAGGGAAACCCCAGGAAAACCCAGGGAAATAGGAAGAATATAAACAGATACAGATGATCTGGTTTATAGTGTTTGCCTCTCAGGTAGAAATTCAGGTTGCTTAAGCAACTATCTGCTTGTTCTCTAACTTGGAGGAACTCTACACACATTATCATAAAACTTAGGAATAGAGTGGATACTCTTATCTCATCCTGATAAGAATTGACTCAGCATAACTCAACTGCCTTGATCAGACCAGTGCAGCACACCACCATTAGTCAGCACATACAGAACTTTCTGTAATAAATGATTCGGACTTCATTCTAAAACTGCATTTCTGATAATGAAACGTGCTACTAAACTCAGAGATGTTTGCAGCTGCAGAGGAACACACACCAGAGTTAACAGTAAGGAAAAGCATGGAATGATAGAAGCCACACTCCTGCACTTCCAGACCAGGGGATCACATTTTGGATTATCTTGGCAGGCTGGATTGCAGTACTTCATATTTTGGGCAGAGCATACTTGTGAATAGTGATGGTTCTTCTCAGCCCTGAGGCTGTTCAGGCTGGAGAAAGGAATGCTCAGGGTGGTCTCAGCAATGCATAATAATACCTGATAGGAGAGTAAAGAAAATGGACTCAGACTCTTCTCAGCAGTGCTGAGATCAGACAATGAAGCAATGGCCACAAACCAAAATACAAATACATGTACAAATAAGAGAAAGCTTTTTTCCTTCAGAGGGTTCTCATACTCTGGAACAGGTTTCCCAGTGAGGCTGTAAAGTTTCCATCCATGGAGTTACTCCAAACCTGACTGGACAGGATACTGAGCAATCTGCTTTAGTTGCCTCTGCTTTCAGAAGGGCAGCTGGATTGGATTATTTCCTGAGTTGCCTTCCACCATCAAGAATTCTGAGATTATGGAATTTACCATTTTGGTTAATTGTCAACATATCTTTCAGTGAGGTAGCTCAACAAAATTGTGAGATGTCTATTATTTAATTTAAGAAAGGTGTGTATGCCACTAGGCAGGACACATTTGATGCTGTGTTTGACAGCTGCAGTCAGGGGAATGGTTTTGAAGTATACTTTATATTGCAGTGCATTAGTGTGACTGCTCCTACTGTCTAGGGACTGTTATTAGACAGAAGTACCTGAAAAAATGGATGCCATTGCTCTTTCCAAAGTAATGTGTCTATGAGAGAGTTCAGCCACTTTGGTAATGCACAAAGAAACTGTAACTCATACTTTATATATTTTAAAGCTTCCATAATTCAAAGATACCAGCACTTACATGTTATTGATTATACTTACAGCTCTTGAGTTCTGGGACTTGTTTCTCAGAGCCAAGGATCAGCTTTTTTCCCTCTAATATGTTCATATTTTTCATTGAAGAGCTGCTTCACCCACAGGCAACCACTTGTACTCAGTTGCTGCTTAACAGCAACCACTGCCTCTCTGTTTTTCCTCTTAGCTTTAGTATGATCTCAACAGCAATTCTGTACTTATTTATCTTACTTAAATATAGTGTATATAAGGTCTCAAATAGTACAAATGTTGAATCACAAAATGCCACCTTCCATTCTGGTATTTCTCTGCCTTGGTTTACTTTCTGAATCTACTAGTCTCATCTATAAACTTTTTTAGGATCAAGAAGCATTTCAACTAAAGTACACAGGTGGACAGAAGTAGCAGGAAATATGAACAATAAATCTCTCTCACTGCATGCTGAAAGAAGGTCTTGGCTTCTCTCTGCATGTGCATCTTCAGAAAACAGATTGAGATGATTGAACACAGGAAGACTTTGCCATGGTGAGGAGGGAATATAATCAGGTAGGACTTGAATAAATATATTAAAAAACAAACTAAAATGAAACAAAGTCTCATTTTCTCAAGAAAATTCAATATCATGACTAGCCTTCTCCATCGATCTCCCCCCTGTCAGAAGTATTAAATGCTGATATGGTGCCAACTTAGCTGGTCAATAGTGAGGGGCTTGGGCTTGATGTGGTTTCATCAGCATTCAGTAGGACTACAGCATTCTGCAGCAGGGATGAGATAGGAAGGGGGAGGGAGATGAGACAGAAGGAAAAAAGGATTAGGACTAATATTATTTCTTAAATTACACAGTAGATTTTCATGTTAATGGATATCCCCTTGCAGGCTTCATGCTAAGTAAAGAAATTTGCTTAGAAAATACCAAAGACACAAGCATGATTATTTTTGGTGGTTATGCTTTGGCAGGAATTTGGCAGCCTTGTTCCACACAGACATATAAACATATCCTTCACTCTGTAAACAAGCCTCCATTACAGCCAGAACAACTTCTACTATTTTTCTCTTCTCGCTCTGCTACTCAGACAACACCAGCTTTTCTTGAGTGAAAAACACCACCCAAGGTCTTAACAGCAGACCTTTATTTTTTTTGGTGCTATCAGTTTTTTATATGTATTTGTATTATGTATTTTTTGAGGATTACATGTATTTATTTTCACCCTTAAAGCTTTTTCAACTGGGCCAAAAAATTGGTAGTTTATGCCTTTAATGAAACACTAACCTTTTCAAGCAAAAATCCACCTTGCTTAGCATAGACTGTTGCCATGATCAATCCCATATTGAACTATCAACATATTTCCTTCTGCTCTTCTGGCATTCCTATTATCTAGAGTCTTCCCAGTCCCACCCTAACCAGCTGTGCTGGCTGCTGGGGTAGAATGCAGTCACAATCCTAGTTTCACCTCCATGGACTCACACAAAATTTCGTAGGTGGGATTAACAGTACAATTTCTCCTTAAGGATTTATGGGAAGTGCATTCACTGCAGAAGAAAAGCAGAGATGGAACTGTGATGAAGATATGGGTTTAGATAAAGTTCCAACTTTTAGTTTCACATGGTGTTACTGTGAAAGGAAAAATCATTTCCATGCAGGCCTCCTCTCTCACTAATATTGCAGGACATATCAAGAGATTTCACTTTCAGATTTTGTCACTTAGCAATTTATAGACACATCTACAGCTGGTTCTGAATGATTACTCCTACCTGTTTCAAACACCCTACCTGAAATTTTATAAAATATAATGTCAGCAGTTTACTGCAGATCTATTAAATGGGACCATAGATTTCTGATGCCCATTTGTATTGAAAATCAATAACTAGGCATAAGATAAGAAATTTGTTATTAAAATGGAAGGTCAGGAGCCCATAAATCTAGGTTATATTTCTGGGTTGAGTCTCGGTGCCTGTGGGTCCAAGTATATAATTTCATTTTTTCATATCTAACTGCCTTTGTAAAATGAAGAATTTAATTTGCAGAAGGCTTGCAAAGGTAATGTATCATTTATAAAGGTCCTGAGGTCTTCAGGTGGAAGGGCAGTCTGGTGTAACCAGACTAATAATAGGTGGCTGATAATTTGAATAAAAAACAAGTGGAATGGAAATATTTTGAACAAAGTTGGGCACAAGGCAATTAGCCAAGGCCAGTTCAATTGCCCTACTCCCTTTCTACTTTTTGACCACTAAATAAGGCAGGTACCTGTAGAGAAATAAAATTGGATGTTATAATTGAAGACACTGGACATATAGTTAATGTTGCATGGACAACCATAAATCTGGCAATTTTCAGCCTCTAAATACTTGATTTTGCAGCCTAAGCAACTGTCTTAATGAACTTCATTGCTCCAAATAAAATGTTAATACAGACAAGCATCATTTTGAATTGGGAATAAATTTAAATGACATAACTTATATGTAATTTTTACCTGTCCCAAGCTTACATCCCCAAAGTCATTTGTTAGTCATTCTGTGGGCACAGCTGCTAATCCCACAGCTCCATGCCATGGGGGTCTGTTTGCCTGAAGTTATTCTGAATGTAGAAGGTATCACTGAGCCCTACACACGAAACAAGCATTTACCAAAGAAATAAAATGGATAAAACCCTCTTTACCTCCCCCACATTCTGCCTTTGTGTCGTCCCTGACTTTGCTTCTCCCTGGGAAACACCGATCCTGGCATCCACATCCTAGCCACACCCCAGCCATTAGCACCTGGAAAAGTCCCAGAGATTGCATTTAATTCTTCTTTGAACTGAACCATGCCTTGCTATGCAGGAAGGCAGAGAGATCTAAGGCTCACACTGCCTTGCGCTTTCTTGGGCCACACTCTCACCAAGGGGGAGGCTGTGCAGGTGGCAGGAGGTGCCCGGTTTTCCCGGTGTAACACCCTGGCTGTCAGGGTATTTGCACAGCTGTGACTTAGCAAATGTGCCTGAGCTGAAGAGAGACATGGAAAGAAGTGTTTTTCTTTGTGATATTGGCTGAGCAAACCTCACAGGCACTGTGCTAACAGTGAAAAATCATTCTGAGGTGTCTCCTGTCACGCTAGCCAGTATTACTCTCTGAGTGCAGCCCTGTTGAGAAGGAAGAGGCAATCATTACATAGATACTTTTTGATGTACTGTGCATTTTGAGGTATAAATATGAATTTGAAAGTGAGAAAACAAAGACCAGTCAGAGAAGAAATGCTGCTTTGTCTGGAATGAAGCCAGCAACAGCAAAAAAGACAACACTATCATGAATTAATTTCTTTTGCAGCATGAACAACCAGCTTCAGCACATGTCCTTCACAAAGCCTTGATGGCTGACCCAGACCCTACAGAAATGAACAGCAGATTTCCATACAGAACGTTGCTAGTTTCATCCTGCTGTGACTGCAGGATATATTTATACATTTCTTGCAATAGACACAGTATTTTGTACCTACTGACAATCAGCCACCGTCATTACCCAGCCTGTGGGAGGCTGACTGCCTTCCATTACATATGCAAAATATGTAGAACGAACTAGACTGGGATCTGGCTGCTTTCACCTACTTGTTTATCCTTATGGACTATATAGATATATATTCTCTGTGGAATAAAATGTAGAAACCATATAAATGGCTGGGAAATTACAGCTGCACTGAGCAGAATAGATGGACCCTCATTTCCCACAGTTGTGTTCCCAGTCCAGCCCAGTCTCATCTCCCCAGTGTCAAGGACAAACAGAGCACTGGAGTTTCTATCTGTAATGTGCAATATTGCAGTGCACCAAAAGCAGATATACAGACACCATACACAACGTGTGGAAAGACACTACCAGCCACTAATTCAGTTCATAGCTGCATTAGGAGTTTGCAGAGTTTTGCCTCCAAAAACCTGGTATATTTTGAACTAGAAATATAGAGGTAGAGCAGAATCACACTGAGGAAAAAAAGGTAATTTTAGCCATTAAAAAAAAAAAAAAAAAGTTTGGGCTTTACAAAAGTAGATTCAACACTAAAACGAACTGAATTTTTTTTCTGCAACTTTTTATATGATTTTTGCAAAAATGTACTAGTTAATCCTTTTTCTTTTGACAAGAAGCAATTGATATGTGCCAAGATTTCTGTGCCAATAGAGGGAGCATTTAATTTGTCATTTCAGTGCCTTCATTGTGGGGATTTTAGCTTGTGGGACTTCAGTGAAACTTAGTCCTTTACAATGCAAATACTGCTGTCAGATGGACACTCATCAATCAAAGCACCAACCAGCTCCTTTCTGTGGAAAGCCTGAGTCACTCCTTTTTATATCAGAACTGAGCTACAGGAAAGTGGCTGTGTCAGCTGCCCCACTCTAAGAAAATGTTTGATTTATTACAAAAAATACTTGAAATGATGAGAACCCACAGTCTGTGACAGGTAGATGAAGGATGAAGGCACAGCAAGGGGAGAGATGCACTCTGCTGTGCCCCGTGCTGAGATGCAGTGGGAGCTTTCTGACTGTACAGTAAAAACCTGTAGGGGTGCTCAGGCTGCCTCTGCAGACTCTTTAGGGTATAAGTCAAAAATCACTTCTTACGCTTGTTTCTGCAAATACAGACAAATCTAAGGAGGGATCAACAGATTATCTGCCTGAGAAATTATTATTTTCTATCTAAAAAGCAATGCATATTCAACATAAATGTGAAGCCAGAGGGGGCTCTTTTTATTTACAACACTTTGGTTAAGGTTGGTTTCTATGGCAGAAGAAAGGAAGGATTTTGGTTTTAGTTTTTTTTTTTCCCATACACACCCTCCCAGAGGAAGTATTCAACTACTGAATTTAGGAAGAATTATTTAGCAAAATATTTCTTATTCTTTGATAACATCCAAAATGAGATAAAAGATCAGCTACTTGTTATCATATCCCACTTTTAAAATTTCCTTCAATGTGTCTGTAACTGTACTTCCTTATTGCTGTTCTGTGTTTCAAAAGAGGTGTTTGGAAATACAGCAAAGGCATTTGATTATTCAGCACCAGGTCAGAAAATCTCACTGAATAATGATACTAAGATGAGGAGAATCACAAAATTAATTATAATTTACATCAGGCCTTCAGAAGCAGATAGCTCTAGGCTGATAAGAATGACATTAGGGTTTGGATAAACAGCTATACAGCTGAAGATAATTTCTCCAATTAAGGGTATATGCATTTACATTTTCTACTTTTGTGTCTGATAGCAAGAGCTATAATCACCAACATATGTTGCAGATAAGGAAAGTTACATTCTAACATGTTCAGATTAGGGATTAAGTTGCAGAAAAAAGACATAGAGTTCAGTTTAATTTTCCACTTTACAGCCAGGCATTAGTGGGCAAGTTCAAAGGCTCAAAGACTGTGATCTCTTTACATTAGAAGACCAATACATTCTCTCATGGAACAATACGTAGATCCATGGTAAAAAAAGAAACACAACCTGGCAATCAGCAGTGGTGAAACATTACAAGGGCAGGTTCAGGAGAGCAGCTCAGGATTATTCCCTGTTAGGCACTTGGAGACTGATCATATTTCCACTGAAATTAACAATTATGCTTCTCTTCACGTCCATGGTAGAGATTTGACACTTTGACTAAATAGTTTCCCTGTTGTTTGACAGTCTTTTACAATAAAATGTGTCAAGCTGCACAGCTTCCCAGCACCAGAGGTGTGTCTATTTATAACCAACATCTGCTGAAGATTGTGCTCAGTCCAAACCACTACTGTGTCCACATTGTGTGGACACAATTTGGGTTTCAATCTGCATAATCCCTTGATGTGTACTGAAAGAAGAGAGTGGGAAAAGCTGGATCCCTGGTGTCCCTCAGCATAAGTCCAACTGCATCAATATCCAGTGTTGATAGGACAGATATGCCTCATTTCAGCTATCTGCTGGCACATATCCCACTTGCTCTTGGACCAGTGGCTGAGCCCAAGAAGTCTTCTCATCTACAAGGTCTTTTCTGAGACCCTTCTGTGTGCAGATGAACAAATATTGCAAGGACTCCTGCAAGTGCAGGATAAAGGCAACAATACATACACACACCATATGCACAGCCCAAATTTTACCTTCCTCTCATGGCAGAATCCCTGAAATTCACAAGAGAAACAGCTTTGATGCTGTGAAGATTATCTGTGCATACTCACCCCGTGCTTTGCAGGACCTCTTCCACCTTCTCAGCAGCACCAGACTAAGTTCTGGAACAGAGCAAGTACATAAAAGCCATATAATATCTTATGTTTTCAGGGGGATTCAGTCACATGAAAATATTAGCATGGTCTTGAGTCAAAGAACATTGTTCTATGGAATCTACACCCTGTACTCATAACTCTTTGCAAATGTGGTCTTATAACTTTCAATTCTGTCACCAAAAATATTTACACAGATAAGGAGTTTCTGGGATAATCAAGTTTTGCTCAAAATGCAAAATCCCACATTTGAAACACCGTTCAGCTATCTATACATCTCTGTGAAAAGTGATGCTCAATTTGGAGCACTGCCTTTATCACACCAATGCATTAAAACATAACATTTCCTTTTATTCCAGGATGTCATATTGCTGAGATGTGCTCTGAGAAATTCTACTGGACAAATATTATCCTGTGAAGCCTTTCAGTTCTGCAGCTGCTTTATTGCAAGGCTCTCCAGGCACAAAGAAGAGTGGCACCTCATCCCATTGGCTGCACTGTGAATTACACTTCATTCCTCTACAAACCTCTCTCCTCCCCCTTGGAGACAGACACTGTTCAATTTCTTTTGGAAAGAGAATAAAAAAAACTGGATTAAAAAGGTAGCAAAGTGTATGGTGATTTGCCTTTTTCCTTGTCTACTGAGTACTGTCCCAGAGATGTTCTCCTAAAGTCAGATGAAACTGATTAATATATTTTAATATTACTGAAGGCTAAGTTTGACCTTTAAATATTAATATTTAAATATTAATGAAATAGCAGGAGAAAGCAGACTGACAGGTGTAATACAAGTCAGACAAAACAGCACAGTAAAATTATATCATGCATTGAAATTCTCATTAGTCATAATGAGAATGCACCTATAATCTGTGATCTGAAAATGTACTCCAGAAAATCCTAGTAAAATAAATGATCAGAAAAATTTGCTTAAAGGGATTATTCTTATTTTATAACTTAGTGGGAAATTCTGAGAGAGAGGAAAAGTCAGAAACCTGTACTTATCCATGTAAGTGGACTTTCTCTTTAAATTGGACCCTAATGGATTTGTTTCCTGAAATATTTTACTCAAGGGTCTATTTCCATTCAAATGGCATAGGAAGATCTTAATCTTTCTACAGTTCTTCATGCTAGTTCACTAGATTGTTCTTTATTATTCAAAGTGTGTCTCTCAAACACACCATGAGTACTGCTTATACCAGTAAAGCTGTCTGAGAATAGCAGAAAATTACATGCTGAAATTATAAACATTTTCCCATTAAGTGCAATATAACAAGAGGGAGGCAGAATTTTGAAGCAGGATCAGTTTTTCATTCTGCACCTTCACTGCTACATAAAACAGCAAAATCAGAGAAGTCAGGTAGAGACACTGGGAGCTTTTAAATCATTCACACTTAAAATCGTGTGTGTAAATCTGCTAGATGATTTTGAGTATGAAAAACCACACAATAATAATGAAGGAAAGAAAAACAGATCCACAGCTGCTGTCTCACAGGTCTATGTCTCTGATAAAGCTGTACGGTTTAAAGGAAAGATAATATGATGTTGGAAATAATGTAATTTAAAAATATTTACAATTCATTTCTTTATTCTTCTTAAAAACAGTTAACTATCTAGAAGGTGTGGAGGTGAGGTTTAACTTCCCTGGAGGAAGTAAATACTCCACACTCAAGTCAGGCTGGCCAGGGAATTTGATTTGATATATCTCTCAGTGTTTCTCAGCATCACCTCCCGTGCCAGACTTATTCAGTGCTTTATCTTCTGTCAGAAAAAAAAAGTGAGTAACACTAATTCTGTCACACAACACAAATGTGTTTACTTTTGAAGATAAATCCCAAGTAATCACACTCTGGAGAAAGCCTCATAGTGACCAACAAACAGCTGTACAACATGAGCCAGGGTACTGCAAGATCCTGTAGGCAAAATATTGAAAATGGTGTTTTCAGAGAGGATGTCTATCCTGAAGGGGCCAAGATCTGTGTGTGTCTTAAGTCTGAACTGCCAAAACATACCCCTGAGAGGCCAAGGGCTTAGCAGAAGGACAAAGGAAAACCCTCCAGACCACATCTCTAACAGTGTCCAGGATGCCCTATGTGCCCTGGACCCCAGTCAAGGATTGATAGTTTCACAGATAAACAAGCATAATGGTTACTGAACTCCATCCAAATGGCATGAGCAACACTCTAGGGCAGTACAGCATTTCAACTCAACCAGGCAAAACTCCCAGCCTACAAAGCCAGATAAACATCCAGCATGATTTCCCAAACTGCACAGAAGGGCTGTCCAGAGCTGTTCACTCTGTCCTCCCAACAAGGGATGGAGAGAGACAGGCACCACTGTGGAGCTCATGTGACACTGGAGCTGCTTGAAGTGAGGGCCTCTGGCACTGTCATGGTTAGATGGCAGGAATGAGACCATGAATGATTTATTCCAATCATGCAGGATGCCTGTGACAATGGTAGAAGCTCTACATGTATTTTCTGAGTTCCAGTCCTACAGCCAACACAGAAATAATTTGGTTACATTATTAATGTTGTTTTGAGCTGTCAGAGAATGGGGGAGTGTAGAATCAAGGCTGTATACCATGACTTTTTTTCTTTGATTCATGCATATCCTCCAACAAGGCTCTGTAATTCTAATATCTGGTGTGCTCTTGCATACCCGGTAAATGACCTGTGTTTAACCACTACAAAAGTAAAGATGGAACATCTCTATTTGAATGACTCAATGATTTAAGAATTATTAAGGAGACATTATGCTTTTAAACATTTCTGGCAAATGATTAAGCTAAATTTTTGACATGGCTTTTAGAGGCCTGTAGCATGATGCTGCCTAACAACTGAAATATCATATATACTCCTTCTGATATTTTGTGACACAGATAAAATAACAAACTTTGGTAAATACATTCAGTGTCATTCATATGTCAAGGAGCTTTGCCACACCAAAGAGTTTACACTTTCGGTGTATCCAAACTTTCAGTATTCCAAATCTGTGCCCAAATACTCTTTACATGTAACAATTCTTACCTGCAGAATCCTGGCAACTCCAGACATTTGTGTTCTAGATGTGAACAGATTTTCTTCCTGCATGTCAAATTAAAAACAGAGCTCTGCTGGGAGAACCAGTCATCTGCAGGATGTCTACAGGCATGGATGCTCAGGAAAACAGTGCCAAGACATTGAGTAATGTGCACCAAACTGAACATGGTGAGCTGCAGAAGAAAAGTTAAGGACCTTTACACACAAACATGACCTGGAGGTCTGTTATCACTAACTTGAAAAACCAAAAGCTTTCCCTTACACTACTGACAAACATGATGAGTAAGAATACATCTGGACACTTGGAGCAATGTAGAGTTTTCCCTCTGCTTGGTTCTGCACCAATTTCAGGTAGCAGTTAGAATACTTAATAAACATTAGCTAACTTCTACATCTGCTCCCTTTATTTAACACTGTCTAAAAGAACGTATTCATTTTGTATTAGTCAGCTATGTGTTGTTTAAGAGAATTTGAACTATTTTTAAAGTGCAAAGCAAGAATTTGCCACACTGAAAGACAAGTGTTGGTCCAAACAATGTACGAGCCTGAAGTGGTTATGAATAATCACTGCCCTTGGTCTTTCCACACTTGCCATTCCCATGCATCTTCCTGCAGTTTAAGGGAAGCAGTGGTAATGCTGAGAGGCAGTTTTAGGAGTCCAAAGGCCATGATGACTGGGGAGATACAAGATTATTAGTCTGTTAGAATTAAATCTATCACAAGTTCTAGTAAATAATTGAAGGCAGATCATGGTTTTCCTCAGCTCTGTTTGAGTTGCACTGTGTCAATAAAGACAAAGACTTAATTTAAGCCACGTTTGTGCTCTCCTGTGCCACTTTCTGGCACTTACTCTACAGAAAAATATATAAAAAGGTAAGAAGTTTCTGCTCATGCTTGCAGTCAGCAGCTCAAAATAACCTGGTATCTAATACTGATATGAAGTAATTATTTCTCCAGTAAGAATAGACAATCACAGACCAGGACAGTGTTATCCCACTGGGTTATAAACAGATGTGACACTGCCTTTTGTCACATTACATAACAGAGATCAAAAGCACCTCAGCCACTTAAAACTATCTTGAGTCCCTGAGGAGGAACTGAATTGTCCAAGAATGTTGACACATAAATTGAAGGACAAGTTAACAGCAAGACAGAGTAGGCCACACAGTCTCTGGATTACTATGCTTTTGCTGATTAAACATACATGAATGAATTGAGTTTTGCTTCTAAGCTGGTTTTCTGCGAAATGGCCTTCAGATCAAGGGCACATGAAGGTTGGTTATTCACTGGCTTCTTCTCTGTGTTACCAGGGAACAAAAAACTGTAATTCAGGTGTGTTGAAACAGCCAGGTAAGAAAACTGCACTAAGGCCAATGTGAACCACAGTTCCCTCTGGATTTATATGACAGTTCAAGATCTGAGAACTGAAAGAAAAGCCTTTGGAAGATACCAGAGCCTGCAATGGTTTCCTGCGCCAACAAGACAAGAAATGTGGCCCTTCCTTCACCTCATTTTAAATTTTTTGCCTATCCTGGGGCACAAGAACAGAAATTGTAGTCACCAACAGATTAAACCGTGATGCATTAAGAAAGACTGCCATCTCCTGGTTTCTTCCACACCAGTCTTCCTCGGGGAAAAAGAGTCGGTTTAGTTAAAGCTTATGGTTGATCATAAAGTCACGCTTGCTCTGAACCTTTAAGGGAAAATGTCACAGTTAATAAAGGACAGGCAAGTGAAAGCTGGAAAGGCTAATGCATGATGACTGCACCACATAGGTTAAGGCAATGTGTGCAATAATTATAACCATCACAGCTTTACACAGTTTATAAAGGTCTGAACCGTAAAAGCTCAGAGCCCAGGAATACAAGCTACTTAAACATTCTCTTCTGGAGTGCTGACTCGCCAATCTTCTGCTGACTTGCAATCAGAAAAAGCAATGTTACATAATAGTTGATAAGAAACAACCATTCTCATTCTCAGGGATATTAAATCTCCTTTAAATGCCAATCTGATGTCCCATATCTTTTTTAAAAATAGTTCTTTCTTCAAGGCCTTGCAATCTAAACACAAATAGGCAGTGGGAGTGAAGACAGATGATTATCCTCACCTTACAGATGAAGATATTCCCACTGTGTGGATGACATAAACAAAAAAAGAATGACCACTTAAGGTAAAAGGAGCATCTACAAGTCAAAAAGATGTTGAGGTCTATCCTCACAAGTCCCACAGTTGGGATGTCTTCAAGGAAACAAACATTTAAAGCATAAATGTCACTTTGAACACAAGCATCCTTGACTGCATTACTGAATTCAGAGGCCTCAGCTCAAGGAGTTAAATTACAATTAAAAGAATGCTAATACCATTGTTTAATCGATGTTTTGTTTAATTCAAGATTTTAAGCCCCTTCTTCCTCAAAGGAAGAATTTTGTATTGTTCAGAATAAAGGTAAAGGGAATTTCAAACTGTTACATACAGAAAATATTACTCTTCAGCACAAAAAGTTTTGCACATTTTAGGAAGAAATGTGACAATTCAGCTCATGATGTTATCTGAAAGTTTTTCACCATAGTTATTATTCCATCCTCCTATAAGCTTTAAGACTTCTGGATAAATGTATAAAAATTAGTGTTACTGAAGAAAACGCAGAAATATATGACATTTTGTTCTCCACCATCTTTTTCACTAACAGTATAAGAAACATAGGGTTACTACTCCAGGAAGTAAAATCTGATTCCAAATTTCAGAACCTGCTTTAAAAAAGCAATTAAAAAACAGATTAATGTCATGAGAAAATTTTCTTATAAATACTCAGCAAGGTGGAGAAATTTTTGCAGTGAAACAGCATTCCAGGATAGGTAAACAGAGGAACACACGTGATGAACAAGTTAAAAAAAAAAAAAAAAGTAACCTCAATCCTTCCTTCTCTTTCCTCTTCAACTAAAGACATTTGTGTGCTGGAGCTCTCTCACAGCGAGGGTGACACCTTGTGTTCATTTCAGCCACAAACTGCCACTAATCAGCCTCCATTCAGCTGCTATGCACCCAGAATATCCCTCCCCTTCAAATTTTATCTTCAAAAGAGCGGCAAGGAATTTTAGCTGACCCTATAAATTTTCCTTGACTTCAATCATGACTGATATCGTTTGAACAGAGCTATTTTAAAAGAAGATCTGTAAATGATAAAGCAATATAAAAGACACACTCCTTCTGAATGGAGACAGTAATATATTTACTAGGATTCTTCAAATTAATGAGGGCACTGTAAAAGGAATGCCTTTTATGCCTGAGAAAATTATTATTTTAAGGGTTATGAACCTGTCAGTCTGTAAGTTATAAACTAGTCGCTACACCTGCAGTTTGATTAATCTGCTAATAAATCACTTGATCCTACTTGTAGCCTTTGAAGCATTTTGAGAAACCTCCACTAAGTTTTTTTAAAACCAATAAAACGTTAAAAATTGGATCTCTGTTGGTAAAAAAATATTGTGAATTTACACAATGTCTTAATAAAAGTGTCTGTAGCCTACTGCCATGTGCAAAACAGGCTCTTTATCAAGGGTTTGTGAAACAGTCTCCTAAAATAGAACAGAAAATGTTTGATTATTATTTCATCTGATTTAGAAAAGCAGCTTCTGAGAGCCCGCAAAAATTTGTCAGCTTGAATTGCAAATGTCAAAAATAAACTTTAAATAAAATTAAAATTAAATAAATAAAATAGTATCTAAACTCCTCAGCTGTGTGCCATGCATAATTTTTGCACTCCACTTATCCTCACGGTACCCTCCTGCTTGCCAGTGGTACATTACAAACTGTGCACTGCTCTTGCATTATGCAGTTTTTTGTTCTGTCATTGCCTCTGTGAGGATAAAAATGTGTATAGCACCTTGTTTCCCAGCAGATTTTTTGTCTGCAGTGTGTAGGTGATAAACATAAAATAACCTGTTACTGCAAGGAAGAAGTCCAGCACTTCATACAAGGTGGCGCTTCCTGGGCCTTGGTGCTCTGTGTGTCAAAGAGGAGATCATGCATTAGAACACTTGCAATGCTTTCAGCTCCAGCTGTAAAATATGGGCTGGATGAGAAATTTACTAAAAAAGTCACAGATGTGATTTGAATCCAGCTCTGTCGCCACGTCCACAAAGTGCTGTTGATGTTAGTTAAAACTGAGACCAGACTTCCATATGGCACAAGGGAGACATCATCTGAAAGCAGTATTAAACAAAACCCCTAAAAATATGTGATTGTGACAGCCTACCTTGCTTTTTCCAAACATGGATACCATACTCTCCTTGTAAGCCATACTTTGAATTCCCTCACAGTTTCAGTGATATTCAGTGATACCCTACAAAGACATGATTTGTACCAGCAATTTCTAACTCACATTAACATTGACACGCTCTATAAATCAAGTAATCTATTCTCTATGTGATGTGTCTGAATATATCTGTATCTATGCCATTTATATCAATTCAGGTTTGGGTAACTTTTCTCTGTCAAAGTCCACAATTCAGAATTAGACATCTTCCCTAAATTAGAAAATTGATTATTTCTGCAGATACTTTTGTATCCATCATTTGCATACATACACAGACTGGTAAGGTAGACACATTTGAAAAAACATCTGATTTTAAACCAAGTCCCTTTGTATTACTGTCTGACAGCTAAATTGCAATCTGCTAAAAATTAAAAGACAGCTCTGAACAGTTTTCCAGTTTGTGGCTGTGAGGAATAAAAGCTTTAGTTTTTTAGTTCAGAACTTTTAGGTAAATGGTGCAGATGTTCATAAATTACATCAGTGTTGATTTTTATCATGTCCAACCTAAGACATCAAAAAAGCTTTTTTTTTTCAGAAAATCAGATTTCTGAAAATAAAACTTGTCCTCTTTAATTCAACTCTGTACCCAAAATCCTGTATTAAGAAATAATAATAATTTTAAAAAGTCTACTTTTGTTTCACAATCTTTTCTAGATGGCATTTTGGCACCATTTGTATAAATTACCACCTTCTGCTTGAAATGATACAACTGAAACCAATGACTACCTCTGTGTTACATTTTAATCAACACAACTTAGTTTATGGTGAGTGGCACAAATATTCTGACTTTGGCTTTAATGATCAATTAACTCTGGGAGATAAAATACTGACATTGGTAGCCCATTAAAAACATTCATCTTCAGAAACAAATTCAGAGCATCTCATATGGAGTCACCCAGCTCTATAAAGGTTTTACTCACCCAAAACCTCTTTCCCTACAAACCTTCCTGCAAGATCTTGTGCATAAAATTTGAGACATTTTGACAACCACTCAATAACTATTTGAGAAAATCCTATTGTTAGTAATGATCGCCTGATAACCAAGCAATTAAGAATGAATGTATTGGCCAAAAATGACACTTGTACTAAAGGGGATTCATATACTATCTAAGAAATGCCATAACTCAGAGAAAAACTATTAACATGAGTTAGTGATTTAAATTACTGTCTAGACCTGTCACAATAATATTAGCATTATTATCTTCCAAGTCGTCTTTTTTTTTTTTTTTGTGACTTTCCACAATAACAGCTTGAAGAAAAACAAATAAATGCTAAAAGAACACATTTTGAAATTTCCAGAGAAGCACATTTGTTCGTTACCTCTAAGTAACATACAAGATATTGAGAGAAAGCAATTTTGGAGCTCATGATAATTTGCCACCTAAAAAAATCTGTAATTTCTGAATTCTTATACAGAACACCCCGTGTACATAGATGCAAGACCATGTTTTTTCTAGAAAGTTTTCCTTGTGTGCCATTGTACACAATATACAATGATTGTAGCCAACAGACACAGCAGGTCAGTGGGATCTGACATAACTTTCCAGGACAGTTTATCAATGTGGGCCTTGTGCCACACTAATGTGATTTCACAAAGACTTGCCAAGTCAGCCAGAACCCAGCATGGACACTAAAGTGAGTTCTTTACAAAGGCTTTTATCTGACCAGAGTTTCCAGGTCCTGATTCTTGGCAGAGCTGGGGGTGTGATGATGTGGGTGAAAGTAAAAATAGTGATGATCCTGGCACTACTGGTCAATAGGGGAACATGCTGACCATGCCATCCCCAAAGGACATAACTTTGTTGTCCCTCAGTGTATTAGTGTCAGCTTCCTGCTGTCCAGATCTTTATACATTTTATCTGCACAACGACCATATTCCAGAAAGAAGCACTGCTCAGTTAAATCTGGATCCAAATGGTAAACCTAGTCACATCCATATAATTCAGTACAGACTAGGAAGAGTAAATCCATGTCTACTTAAAAATACATCCTGCAAATGCAATATAAGGTAGCCAGGGAGAAAACTCTCACAGAACCTAAATTACACTGCGTTCCAGTAAGGAACTTTCATCTGCTTAAAATAAAGCAGGTAAAACTGAGTTCCTTTAGATTCTGTATCAAAAGCCTTTCTTGCTGAGGAATGGATCAGTTTAGTTTCAAATGCAGCTGATGGAAATAGCAATAATCCATCCAAACTTATTAAAGCAGTGGCCAGACATATTAGAATCCAGCTAAATGGATTCTGTGAAAGTCCAGACAGGATGGCATGGTTCACAGTCTGAAGCTCTGGCAAGACAAATTTAATTTTCATCCTGGTGATCCAAACGACCTATGCAAGACAATAATTACAGATGGTGAAAAATTATTTTCGTTACTTAATACCGAATTAGTTCCGCAGTTTATTCTGTGTTACAGCAAGGTATCCAAGGGCTGAACCTTACTCAGTTTGTGGTCTCGGGTCTCTCAGAAGGCGCTGGTTTCTGGTTTCAGGTGGCAGAGCTGCGGCACATCCCTGAGCTGTCTGTGCCCTCTGCTGTCAGGAAGCAGCCGGTGGGAGCCGCGGTCAGCCTTCGGGAATCACCCTTAGGAAGGCGCAGGGAGGTGATTCTATTCCCGTTTGGCACTGGTGATGGCACACCTCGAGTGCTGTGTCCAGTGCTGCGGCCCTCGGTGCCAGGACACCGAGGGGCTGGAGTGAGTGCAGAGTAAGGCAGTGAGGCTGGGCAGGGGCTGGAGCAGCGCTGAGGGAGCTGGGGTGTTTAGCCTGGAAAATAAAGGAGGTTCAGGGGGCCCTTCTGCCCTCCAGAACTCCCTGACAGGAGGGGGCTGTAGTCCTGAGTTTCATGCCTGGGATGTTTTGATCTTGGAAGGGTTCTTTCCCAGGCGTTCTTCTGGTAAACAGAAGAACAGTGTTTTGTAAATATAAGGATGTTTACATTCTTTCTTATAGGAGGGACCTTCTGATGTCCCTCTGGGATGACCAATTGATTGAAAAGTTTACCTTTGTGTTACCAATCAAACTGGCCTCTGTCATTCTGTATAAAGAGGAGCTCATCCCACAATAAGGGGAGAACCCACTGACCGCTTTCGAAAGGAGCCTGCGTCTCTTCTGGTCGTGTGCGTTGCTCGGGCTCTGCTCCCAGACTACGGCGACAGGACAAGACCGCATGGCCTCAAACTGCGCCAGGGAAGGTTTAGGTTGGATATTAGGAGGAATTTCTTCACTGATTGTGATTAAACATTGGAATTAACTGCCCGGGGAGGTGGTGGAGTCACCGTCCCTGGAGGTGTTCAAGGAAAGCCTGGACATGGCACTCGGTGCCACGGTGTAGTCGACATGGTGGTTATGGCCGTAGGTTGGACTCGATGATCTCAGAGTTCTTTTCCAACCTGATTCTTTAATTCTGTCTCTTTCTCTCGTTGAACACGGGTGGAGGCAGCACCACCGGGCTGTTGAGACTCTCGGTGGGGGGGTCTGTGTGGGACACGGCGAGCCCGCTCCTCAGGGAAACCCGGGGCGTGTTCCGCCGCGGCGGCTGAGGCGCGGGGCGGGACCAGGGCAGGAATCGGGGGATGGGATCGGGGCCGGGATCAGGGCAGGAATCGGGGGACGGGATCGGGGCAAGAATCGGGGGGCGGGATCAGGGCAGGAATCGGGGGGCGGGATCGGGCCGGGATCTGGGCCGGGATCAGGGCAGGAATCGGCGCTGCCTCCTCCGGGCCCCCAGAGGGCGCTGCCCGGTGCCCGTGAGGCCCCGCGGGCGGCGGTTCCGGCGGTCCGGTTGCGGCCTCCGCACGTGTGCCGGGAGCGCGGGGTTCCCGCTGCCGCGATGTCGGTGCCGGCCGCTGCCAGCAACCTGCCCATGCGGCTGCTCCGCAGGAAGATCCACAAGCGCAACCTGAAGCTGCGGCAGCGCAACCTGAAGCTGCGGGCGGCCCAGGGTACGGGCGGGCGGCGCCGCGGAGTTTCTTCCCAGTGAGCGCCGGCGGAGCCGTGACTAACTTTTGTGTTCTCTCCTCCTTCTGTCTCCGTCTCCGCCGTGCAGTGCCCCCGCCGAACGAGGCGGCTTCTCAGGGACCTCCGGAGGAGGTGGAGGAGGCGGAGGAGGCGGCGGTGCCAGAGGTGGATGCAGCGCCCGAGGAGGGCGCGGAGCCTGCGGACGCAGCCGGACCTCGCAGCGGGGAGAAGAAGAAAAAGAAGAAGAAAAAGAGAAAAGCGGTGGCCAATGGAGGAGATGGTGCGTGTTCTTAGCAAAGACAGCGTGTCTCCCGCGGCTGAGTTAGTCTGGGAGACCCCACAAGCGCCTCCTTGGGGTTCCCGCTGCTTCGGGGAGGGTTTGAAATGCCATGTGCCGGTCAGGTGTGCGTTTTAAAGTCCCTGAGGTCTAAAGTTTTACCCGTTTCATTCCAGAAGCGATATTTGAAATCTTAATTCATACTAGTAGCCAGTTTATTTGTTCCATAGGATTCTGCTTTGTAACGTTGATTGGATGTTTTGCTTGTTTATTACTCAAATACGTGCCCTGTGTTTCAGCACTCTGGTAGATGCGTGCTCTCTGTATTAGCTGTGCAGCCAAAACAGCTTTTTAGCAATCTGTCCAGCCTTTGGCAACATTTATATACTATGAAGCTGCTGTACACTGGAAAACTACCAAAAAAAAAAAGCACCACACAAGTATTTCTAGGTTTGCATGTGTTTTTATACGTGTAGATTTAGAGTTACCTATTTAGACGTACGGGAGGAATAGAAGCTTCCAAAATGTATTTGATTTTTGGGACACAAATCATGGTTATGCGAATGAAGAGGTGCTTTTGTCTCTGAAGATTCAGGTACCTAAAATGCAACTTTTCATATATCCTGAGCACAAACAGTCTGGGAAATTTGGTGTCTGCATTGCAGATGGGAAAGAATTTTGTAACTGGTTTAAGGACAATTTATTTTGCTTCCACACAAGATGTCATATGATGTACATCAAGCTCCATTGTTTTCACTATGCAGAGTGGGCTGTGTGGAAGGAACTTGGGGATTCTTTGCTCTGTGCCTAAGAAAATTCTATAGAAACCTTGTCTTTCCTGCAGCCCCCTTCCACCCCATGGAAAATCGTGATCTTTGTACATGATTTACTGACTAAAGGAAATTCAGCGGAACAACTTTTCATGATAACCATGACCTCTGTATTTCTGACTTGTCTTCTGTAAAATAACACTCCAGATACAGAAACCAAAAAAGCAAAAATTGAAGAAGATGAATCTGCAGAGGTAGAAGATGGAGATAAGCAGGACTCTGGAGAGAAAGAAGTGGAGGAGGAGGAGGAGGATGAAGTGCCCAGTTTGCCACTAGGTGTAACAGGTATCTTGTGTTCTCTTTTTCATGCAGGGGCAAAATCACAGGGTCTGACACTTTTCCTTCCAGAACAAGGTGCAGTTTTCAAGTGAGCTTTGCAAGTCAAGTGTTTGAATACATGATGTGACACTGGCAGCTGTACAGCTCCTGGAAATGTGCATTATATACACACCTGTTGGTCCTACAATTACTATGAAAGTGATTTTTAAACCTACATACACAAATGCTTATCTGTAAAGGAAGTAGTCCATGAAGAGCAAGCTGGAGGTGGAAAACTAGTAAATCTGACACATGAAGCAGTGAATTCATCTTCATTCTTATTAACTCTGTGTAGTTTTCTCATGAACTCATTAATTTAGAGTATTTTGCCAGTGTCTTTAGATTTTGTGGTAGAATGCAATGAGAAGTCCTTTATTTTTTTTTTTTCATTTAGGTGATTTGAACTAGTTAATGTCAGATGGCAGAAGAAATAGAATAAATAAATTTAAATGTTTTTCATTTTTTCCCTCACTTCAGGTGCTTTTGAAGACAATTCCTTTGCTTCCCTGGCTGGTTCTGTCAGTGAGAATACATTGAAAGGCATAAACGACATGGGGTTTACACACATGACCGAAATTCAGCATAAAAGTATTAAGCCTCTTCTGGAGGGCAGGTAAGAAATAGGGCTTTTTAGTCGCTCTAATGAACCCAGATGTTTTGTAAATTTTGCTGGCAAGCTACATCCATGAATCATAAAATCAAATCAGGGAATCATTAAGGTTGGAAAAGACCTCCATGATTGAGTCCACCCTTTCACTGACCAATTGCTGTGACCTGCCTCTGCCAGCAAGCACCTGGTACCAACTCCACTGGTCTTCTTTAAACCATGTTAGGTTTTTACATTGTCAGCATGGATCAGAGTGAGATTGTTCTTCTCAGTATGGTCAGCTAAATACTTCTTTCTCTGACATTGCTGCTTACAGGGATATTTTGGCAGCTGCAAAAACAGGCAGTGGAAAAACACTTGCATTTCTCATTCCTGCAGTAGAGCTCATCTACAAGCTGAAATTCATGCCTAGGAATGGTAAGGCTCTTCATTTCACAGCTGAATTTTACTGTAAAGCTGTCATTTAGGGGGTTGGATGAGTTGCAACTGCCTCCTGTCTGATTGATGTATTTTTTAGGAACGGGTGTTATCATTCTTTCTCCTACTCGAGAGCTGGCTATGCAAACGTACGGAGTTCTTAAAGAACTTATGAACCATCATGTTCACACCTATGGGCTGATAATGGGGGGCAGTAACAGATCAGCAGAAGCACAGAAGCTTGGAAATGGAATCAACATCATTGTAGCAACACCAGGAAGACTGCTGGATCACATGCAGGTAGATAAAATGCCTAATCTAGTTATTAAAACATAATAAAACTCCTTTCTCTGTCTGACTGTGAGTTTGTTAATCTTCTAGAACACTCCAGGTTTCATGTACAAGAACTTGCAGTGTTTGGTAATTGATGAGGCAGATCGAATCTTAGAGGTTGGATTTGAAGAAGAAATGAAACAGATCATAAAACTTTTACCAAGTAAGAAAAAAACCCTCTCTTTCCTGGAAATCACTTGACTAACATTATGTCTTCTTTCTGACTCAATTATTATAAGAGAAGTCATTAATTTTTATAGTTCTGTAAATGAACTTCATAGTGGTTTTCTTACTCTGTCCTTTTCTGCTATCCAGTATATATTACTAGTTCAGCATCATTTATCTGAAGAACAGAGTTTTCAAATGCTCTTCAGAGTTATCATTCTGTTCATATAAAATCCTTTTAGTTTAACGTCTCCATTTTCTCATTCATTTTCCTCTGCCTGTTTATTTCCTGCAGTTCATTATTTCCTAATAAGGTTTAAATACAAAGAAAAAGGTCTTCTGACTTGCAGTTCAGTCTTTTCAGCCTCCAAGACCAGTATCTTGAAGAGGTTTTAGTATTTACCTTCAATTTTTCTTTTCCTAGTTTTTCATATAGCTATTCCTTGTAACTGATGTATTAAACACATTTTTAATTTTTTTAAAAAACAAAAATATTGTAGTATTCATGGAAACTAATTTAGAATTAGACAGGTGTTTAAGTTTTTGTTTTGTGTCTAAAGTGGATTGCAAATGATAATTTAACACTTTTACAGAGAACATTGTGCATTGATGGTGGTTAGGATTTGGGGGTGGAGAGAGCTGAAATAAACATGGTGGCACCCCGTAATACAGCTACACCTCTTTGTCAGTAGCAGTATGCTTGAATTAGAATTTAATTAGAAGATTTACCCAGCAAAGTTTGCAGTTAGAGATTTTATAGACTTGCTGTTTGAATTCTTCTTTAAAAAGTGAGGCTGTGTTTCAAATACTTTCCAGAGCGCAGACAGACGATGCTTTTCTCTGCCACACAAACCAGAAAGGTTGAAGATCTGGCAAAAATCTCCCTGAAGAAAGAGCCACTGTATGTTGGGGTTGATGATAACAAGGAGACAGCAACAGTAGATGGTCTGGAACAGGCAAGACAAATGTTTATTAGTGGGAAGGGTTGAGATCTCTGAACACTGTAGTTTTTTTTTTTACTTGGGATGCTTCAGGTATATTTCACTGTTTAACCATTTGGTGAGGTTTTTTTCACTAAGTAACCCTTCCCTGATGGAACTTTCTTACTAAAACACAAGTTTGCTCCTTCCTGCTTTAAAATAAACTTTATGTTTAAAATTTTTGCAGGGTTATGTGGTGTGTCCATCTGAAAAAAGATTCCTTTTGCTCTTCACATTCCTCAAGAAGAACAGGAAGAAGAAACTGATGGTATTTTTTTCTTCATGTATGTCAGTGAAGTACCACTATGAATTACTCAACTACATTGATCTGCCTGTTTTGGCCATTCATGTAAGTATCTTACTGATTTATTTCGAATTATTTTAATAACACGTGTAAGCTGTTACTGGCTGTACATGTGCCTGGTTTGTTTCAGTCCAGTTTTTAATAAACATACACCCTACTCACAAAACTGATGATGGTCTTGATTAGTCTGTAGAGGAAGGAGATAAAGCAAAGATTGTTTAATAACACTTCAGTAATCAGACTTCCTATTTTTTGAATACTGATTAATTTATGCTCTCTGTGTAGCAACAGTTCTGTGTTCTTCCAAGAAGTTACCTTTCACAAGCACTAAAATTCAATATGTGGAGCAAATTTCTTGTCAGAGAAATCCAGTCTGATGCCTGAAGTGTTTGATGCTTTTCCTAAGGCCAGGGTGATGTTTGGATTTCCTGTGCCAATTCTTACCATTTGGATGAGTATTGTAAATTTTTTGTCAAAATCACAAAAAGCACAGTTTAGAACAAAGAATTGACTCAAAGTCTATGCAACAGTTACAACTAACCAGAAATGTCCATTTTTATTTTGTTTGGGGGGCAAATTTCTTGCTATTCTTCAATAGAACTGTGACAAATATCGGTTTTGTTTGGTTGTTTGCTTTTTTAACCTGTAATCTGTCTAATATATTGCTAGACTTGCAGATGTCCTTTTTCTGAACTTGAAACATGCATGTTGTGCTCATGAGAAGAATGTTTATGCAATTTTTAAATGTTTTGGGAGATACATTGTAACCTCTGAGGGATGCGGCTTCTTGTAACCCTGTGCCTCTAATTTTTTTGTTTATTCACTGCGAAATGGTCCTGCAAGACCATGATTTGGTCTTGCAAATTATTTTTTAGTTGATATTTCATCCCCAGTGTGTTTGTTCCCTTTCAGGGCAAGCAGAAACAGACCAAACGTACTACGACATTTTTCCAGTTCTGTAATGCAGAGTCTGGAATACTGCTGTGCACTGATGTGGCTGCCAGAGGATTGGACATTCCTGAGGTAGACTGGATTGTCCAATATGACCCTCCAGATGATCCAAAGGTAAGTTAAGGAAATAGACAAGTGTCACAGCAAGAAATCAAATTCTGACTTAGTTGTAGAGAAGAGCTGAAACTGCTGCTTGACAGAGGGCAGGATTCAGCCATGGTCTTATCCAGCTGCTGGTTCCTTTCACTGCCCTTCACCATCTCCTAGGAAATGGTGCTCCTAGCCAAGGAGCCTTTGTTGCCTTCTCAAGAATTCCATTTTAAAATATTGTTTGTGCTGTGGAATGCAAATCAATCAGCTAAACAATTAAACGCTTCCCAAGAGGAGTGTGAGTTTACATGTGCATCCCTGAGCTTTTCCAGTTGAAATTTGCTTTTAAAGATAACATTCTTCAAAAGTCTATTGTAAACAAGGGAATTTCAAAAACCTCCAAAATCAAGGTTTAATTTTCAGTTACTGCAGACTAAGATCTTTTTCCTCAGTAAAAGATAAAATGCTTTAATCAAAGGCTCTGTCTCAGCCTAATGTGCTTTGCATCTTCAGCACTTATTTCCCTTATCCACGTGTCAGCGACAAGAAAAAGTCTTCCCAAATAGTGAATGATGCATTAAATTATATTGAGGTTAACTTTGGTGTATTTTTTGTTGATTATTAAGGCTGCCTGACCTTGTTGCTTGTTATTCTTTCCCAAAGGAATATATCCATCGTGTTGGTAGGACTGCCAGAGGAATAAATGGCAGAGGACACGCTCTGCTCATTTTACGACCAGAAGAACTGGGCTTCCTTCGTTATCTGAAACAAGCCAGGGTAAGCTTCTGCCTACTTTTTTTTTTACTTTACATCCAGTTCTTAAAGGCAAAACCTGTTGTTGCTTTTGTTTGTTTTGCTTTGATTTTTTCAAAGATCAGTTTCATTTCGTTTAATTTCAAAGGAAGCACAGTCCTCTTCTAAAGGTAATCACTTTAATAGAACTGCACAATTTCTTGGTTGCTCTCTCTGTGAACTTGTGACTTTTAACTAAAGTGATTTACTAAAGCAAAACTGGTAAAAAAATGGTGTCATACTGAGTATGTCTATTACTCTGGCTTAAAGAAAGTGGCAATGTTGTCATAATGATGTAAAGGTATTTTACAGACACAGCTGTGGTGTTAAAAAATCTGGTTTTTAGCAGGTTGTTTTCTATTTGTCCTTGGTCTTAAACACATTCACAGTGTAAATAAATTTGATACTTCATTTCTTCTTTTGTTTTTAAGGTACCACTTAGTGAATTTGAATTTTCTTGGTCAAAAATCTCAGACATCCAGTCTCAGGTATGACGTGTTTTTATACTTCAGCTGCTTTGAATATCTTTATTATAATTTGCCTGGAGAGTGTTGCAGTCTATAACGACTGCAACTCAAAAATATGTGTGCTTGTTTAGGAATGTTAGTATATAAGCCCATCTGTATTTTTAATTGGCTGGTGTTAATAAAGCCTAGCATCAGCTAAACTTCTTTGTGCTCCTGTGCTACAAAAATAGCTGAGGAACACCAAGTTGAGTAGAATAGCATAGATAATTCTGAAGATGTGAATTTCTGTTGTTGATCACCTCTGTGAATTTTTCTTTTGATAAGAGTTCTGTAAAGTTTCTTTGCAGTAACTTGAATTTAAAATAGCAAGTACAGGAAGCAGTGAAGACAGTCCTTACAGAGAGAGGTTCCTAATTAAGCATCACCAGGAAGAAATGATGCCTAATGTGGCTTATTTTTAGAAAGCTGAATTAATGTACATTAAACATCAAATGAGACACTGGGATGTAATGAATATTGGGAACTTAGCCCACATCAAATAAAAGATCTTAATCTACCCTGGTGTACCTGCATTTTTGGTTTAGAATTGATACTGCTGACTTCACAGTGCATTGGCACCATAACAGATTAGGCTGTGCCTGGAATTGTGTGGAATCACACAGTTCAGATGTCAGGCTGGCAGTTCTCATACTCATGGTTTCGTGGTGTGGCTGCAGGTGTATTGTCCTTAATTAATTTTTTTGGGACAACCCAGTTTAGTATTTCTGTAAATTTTCATATTGCTGAGGCTTTGTTTGTACTGTAAGTCAGCTTTGGTCCTTTTTGTCCCCATACTTGTTCATAAAAGCATTTTTACACCTGTATGTGCACTTTGATGTCACAGGGCAGTTTTGCTGAAGTGATGAGGGAATGTCATTGCCACTCACACAGTAAAAAATGTCTGAATATAATGTATAGACTCTGAACAGCTATACTTGTTTGTCACTTATGGTTTTCTTTTCCCCTTACCAGCTGGAAAAACTGATAGAGAAGAACTACTTCCTTCACAAGTCAGCCCAGGAGGCTTACAAAGCTTACATCAGAGCTTATGACTCCCATTCTCTGAAGCAGATCTATGATGTCAATAATTTGGATCTTCCCAAAGTCAGCCTTTCGTTTGGTTTTAAAGTTCCTCCATTTGTTGACCTCAGTATCCTTTTACTTCAGTGTTTCAAAGCTGAATTTCTGCATTATAAATGTGCAGTGCAACTTGCTGAATTCCTATGGTACCTCAAGTTCTGCTGTTTTGTTGTTGGGGCTGTAGTTTTTCTGCTAATAATCATAAAAATACATCATTATCCAACAGTACTTTATCAAAGAAAATGTAAATATTGCAAATAATACAACTGCAGAAATGCCTACAAACATCTCTTCTAGCACATGTTCATTCTGTACAGACTTCAGTTGCTCTTGGGCAGATTCTGGAATGCACCCATGTTCCAAATTACTGTTCTTCTCCATGCAAATTTATTTTCCTTGAAATGTACTTGTTCATGTTTCATAGCCATGGAATATTGGCATAGAGAGGCAAGAGCAGGAACTAGAAGTACCTAAATTACTGTCAAACCTGACAGTGGGTGGAATTTGAAGCAGTAGTACATTGGACAGTTTAATTGGACAGCTGGAGGAGTATTTAGAACCACAGGCACAAAGTTCTGGGTTTCTCTGTAATTGGGCAGCTCAGCCTTTTGTGTAATTATTTTTTCTCACATCAATAACCCTTCGTAAACCTAAAATGCAGTATTTCAAATTACTCCTTTTTAAATTCTTTAACCAATAAAATTTCAGATGTGAACAGCAACCATGGCAGAAGATTACAGAAAAGAGGTGGAGGTGGGGGATTTGGCTACCAGAAATCAAAGAGTGTCCACAAAGCAAAAATCTTCAAACACATCAGCAAGAAATCTGATAATCGGCAGTTTTCTCGTTAATTAGAGTCATTAAAATGCCTTGGGGCCTTGGAGTAGCCCACCTTGATCAAAACCATCTGGCAGTTACTTCCAATTTAAACAGCTTCTTTCCTATTTTTAGGTCTCTTTAAGGATTTTTTTTTTTCTGGGAACATCTTTTATTTTTCACTTCAGGAAGACTCTTCAGAACTGAGGCTAAAGGAGAATATGGCCAGTGAATTTTGCCATATTGGTTGTAAGGAAGGTCATTTAAATTACCTTAAGTCAATACTACAGAAATTTTTATTAAAGAAAGGAAGAATACCTTTAGGTTTTATAGAAGAATTTGCTTTACATTTACCCTTCTTTTACGCATACCTTTGAAAATTGTGAGAGTGGACAACATAAGGACGTTGTGAGATAAAAAGATTTTGCTCACATGAATCATTGCAAGGGATTTTAATGCTACAGAACTCTGCTTTAGCCATCAAATATGCTGAAGAATATAGGAAGGTTCCTTTACAACTGAACCATGTATGAATAATCAAGGCTGTATGAGCTTGTGAATAATTTCAGACACGGTATCTGTACAACAAGTACAGTGTCCAAAATAAAACAAATCTCTAATGTCAGTTCTGTGACGTGATTAATACTGGTTTAATGTGATACAATGGTAACACTGTAGTGAAATTTAGTTTTCCTTCATGTTCAGTTTAAATCTGAATTTATTAATCTGGTCTAGTGTACTCTGCAGAGAATTAAGGAAAGCACATTACATAAACTAAAGCACTCAACCCAGGCAGTGTTTTTTAAGATGCTTCATAACCTTGATGCAGTGAGAAGTTCTGCAGTTGTATCTTGTAAGTTACAAAAGTGAATTGCTTTCAAGGCTTAGTACATCAGATCAGCAATGAGCAAAATCAAAGATAGCCACAGGACTGGGGGGTGCAGAGACTCAATAAAAAAAGTGAAATAGGGTATAAATATAATAGAAGGGTATTTTGAAGGAGGAATATAAAAAAAACTGAAATGGAAGAGGGTGGAATACCCATTGCAGACAGGAAAAAATGTGGAGACTTCAGTACAAGAAGAATACCCAAGTTGGGTAAAAGAGTGTTTGTATGACATGCATTATTGCCATCTCTCTGCTGTTGTAGCAGTAGATAACTGCTCTTATGAGGCTGCAGGGTGGTGGGAAGTGTTTAAAAAGTGTTCATGCGTTAAGGGAAGACTAAAATGTCACAAAAAATCCAGAATTGTGGGCTATGTGTGATTACAATAAAAAATTTAAAATGTAACCCAGGAGCAGTTACAAATACAAGTAAGTAGTTATTCCAATATAAATTGGACTTTTATTTCTACAGTCTTTGGAGGTAGCATGTCAGATTTAATTCCAATACATGCATTAAAGTATTTTTTAAAAAATCAGTGGACTTTCTTTTCCTTGGGGAAAGCAGATGGGGAAAGATAATAGGACCATTCTGTTTCTAGTGCTTCCACCATTCAGAACTGAGCATTGTCTGGTTTTCCCTCTTATGAAATGGCTAACTTTAGACCCTAATGGGTTCTTAAGATTTTTAATGTTAAAATAATTTTGTTACTAGAATTTGAATGTCTTGTGCTTCTAAGCTTGCAATGAAATAGCAAAGTCTCTGAAATGTAAGCAGTGCTAAATATGATGCCTGTCTCATTGAGTTCTAATATTTGATTCTGGGTTTTTTTATAAATTTATAAATAATAGATGGCAAAGTAATTTTCTTGTCTTTATTAATAGCACATCTTAGGAGTTCTCTCTACATCATCAAACAGTTTAAGGCTTCTGTTTATACCTGCCAGCTGTGCAGTTACTGTATGGGAATTAACTTCCATTAAAGCAAAAGAAATGCTGGGGGACTCATTAGATGAACTGCAAAATTAATTACTGGGAAAGAGATGTAAGCAAAGCTGCAGTACAGCACTGTGAAGATCAGTGTGGTTATGTGGGCACAAGCAGTGGCTGCAGTAGTGTGGAGTATTTGGAACAGGAAAAGAGTTGGGATATGGAGTCAGTGGCCAGCTGTCTGACCTGCTCACAGCCAGAATTGGTTGGGCTTAAATGTGCATCAAAATTCCTGCCTCTTCTAAAGTCTGATACATGGAAAACTGACAAAGAACCTGCACAACTCCTCCCTGTGATACCTGGGTTGTATTTTCCTAATTTTCTAATAAAAAGAAATCTTTGAAACAAGCTTCTGTAGGAGATGGAAAGACTGGATGGTATTGCCCTGGAGTAATAGTAGCTTACACTGAAGAGAAAAAAAAAAGTTAACACTGTTACTTAAACATAGATGTGTAATGGTTCCACCCTGCCAGTGGTAGCTACAAAGTCAGCTCTAATTTCCTGATTAGAAGAAGAGGAATTCATGAGCTAAGTGGGAATAAAAGCTTCCTGTCCTGTGCAGAGGCAATTACTTTTTGCTTTGTGAAATCGTAAATGACAAATGTTTTCTGATGAAATATCTGTGAATTGGGCAGCATCTCTTCCACCATGGTATTGCAAGAAATGCAAAAGATTGTCAAACTAAAAATCTGAGGTTTCCTTTGCAGCTTCCCCTGTTATCAATCTTGTGAGCAGTTAATAGACCTCAGCCATCAGGCTCTCAAGGCTTGTCTCGTAACAGTGACCAATCGCTTGGGCACTAATATTGTGTGCCTTGAGAGATTGCTTTCTTCCTCTGAGAACCTTGACAAAGAAATTGGACTCTTTTAACCACTTAAGGGGGTGATCAAAACTGTCCTGCTTGAACTGGAAGATGTTTTTGACAGTTCTTGGAACAGGCCCATAAAGGAGCACTCTGCCCCCGAGTTACTGCTCATAATCATGAAAAATCTTGTCATGATCCCAGTTTCCTGTGCCATAAAGCTGCCGAGTTATGGCCAAGCACAACGCTGGGCAGAAAGTGTTGCCAGCAAATTTTTCAGGTAGAAGACACCTTTATTGACACTGTACAGCAAGAATAGTTGAGATTTGGGTAAGATATAATCTAGAGGCCTGCTGTAAATAAGTGTGTTTATATTTTGGAACTAATCAGCCTTTCTGTTTGATGTATGACTTGACAACTCAAGCAAGTTACCAAAGCTCTGATGATTTGCTTTCAAATCAGTGACTTGAGGCTTAGGGAAAGAAACTCACAGGAAGGGTGAAAAGGACTGTGTGATTTTAAAAAACAATATTTTATTGTTACCTCTATACAAGTAGAGGTCCCACTGTGAAGGAAGACGTGGTGCTGACAGGATACTGCACAGCTCTGTGACCTTTGGTTTTAGTTCTACCACTGCCCTGCTTAGGAGATCATTGTCCAGTCACTTCAAGGGCCCAAAACTTAAAAGGGATTTTACAGAGCCCTGAAAATAGCCCTTGAAAGGTGGGTTGGTGTTGGGTTGGGGTTTTTCAAATTGAAGTAATGCTGAAAGAAGCCTATAATCAAGGGGCTGAGCATACAGAGTAAAGTCTATCACTGCTCCTGGCTTCTGCTCTATTCGCTTGATCTTCTCGGCATTTTGGCTGGCAGGAGAATTCATGCAACATTTACTGAGGCTTTTGTTTGATGCTTTTAGATTTATAGAAGATGTTGAGCCCTGACAACATATCCAGCCTCTTGAACTGGAATGCTCTCAGCTGCTAAAAAATCTCCTGGCTTGCATCAAACTCATAAATACCATGATGTTGCTTCTGTCAAATCTCTTTATTGCACAGCCACATGGGGAAGAGATTACATTTTTTTCTCTTCTCTTAGCCACCACAATAAACTTTTGATATGGAGTTGTGAGGAGAGGTGGAGGAAAGATGCCATTAGAAGAAGGGAAGACAAATGGAAAATCGGGGTCCTGTCTAGAAACATATTCACTTTGCTATATTGTGTCACCCAGCTTAAGAACTGCATTCACTTTTCAAAAAACCCCCCCCAAACCTTAGCATACTCTTCAATAGCAGTCCATCTTCCCAGACACTTTTGTAAGCTGCAACACTGAAAAACATAACCATTTTTTCCCAGTTGGCCAGAATTTAAAGGGAAAAAAAAAAAAGGAAAATTGTAGGCTCTGCAAAATCTTGTATAATAGTTACAAAACTTCCAAAGTTCTCTCTATTCTGACTGTCAGCTAAAGCTGTTGAGACATCCAGGGCTTTCTGGGCTCCTCTATGAGTGGTTGTGATCGCCTATGAATGTTTTTATTATTAATAAAATCAATACTAGCTAGCATCTATGTGACATCTAGATTCTCCATCACATTTTCAATCATAAAAATATGGAACCAGCTGTCAAAAGGCTTTGGAAGGTTTGTTTTTTGTCTTGAGCTGAATTTTTCTATATATTTCTCGAATTAATTGCAGGTTTATATAACAGACTTTTCTAAAAAGTGCTTTGGAAAGGAGAATGATTTTCAATTAAAGTGGATGCAATAAAACTGCATCTGCTTGAAGCTTTTTATCTAAAATGAAAAATGGAAAATAAGTAATGACTCAAGTTCAGTGTAGTCCCTTTATAATGGTCTAAAAATAATCTGCCTCTAACGCATAAAAACAAACTTCTGGAAAATGTAACATTAAATTTTATATATTTGCTATAAAAATACAGCATCACTTCACAAAATGGGTTGGAATTCTGTTATATCTGGGTGAATCATCATCCTCCAGAGCTATTTCTAAGCTGGAAGCAGTGCTGTAACAAAGCTGGCCTGGGCAGCTGCTCCCTGGGGAGGAGAGGCACCTCCTCAGCACAGCTGAGCACAGGGGAGCTTGGACAGATTGCAAGGATGCAGGGAGGGTTAAGCCAAGTAAAGAACTTTCAGGTTGACAGAAATATCACAAGATTGAGTCCGAAAAGATTCAGTTAAAGAGAGCTCTGAAGTGTGGTTTGGTAAAGTGGTGAGGACTAGGAAATATATTTTGCAATTCCTCACTTCTGTCACAAATCCTTTTCCGGTCAATTCTCAGGTCAACAGGGAAAAGTGAGAACAGATCAAAGTAAAGTGTTTAGACTTACAAGAGATTGCTATTTTCCACCCTTTTGTGTTTGGCATCCCTCAGACTTCTCAAAAGCATCAAACATCCAGATGGAAAGATGGCATTCCCACTGTTAATTCTATTGTCCATCTCCAAGCCCTTGGTCACATATTTGATTGCTCATTTTAAGAGCAATGAAATGGTTGGTGGGAGCACTGAGGGAACACGGCAGGAAGGGGCTGTGGATGAAGAGGGTGTCCCGTAGCTTCATGGGGTCCATGGGGAGAAGGGGGTGTCTTGTCACCACCTGGCTCTGTGGGACACAGACTATTGCTGTCTACTCAGCCCTGGTGAGGCCACATCTGAGCACTGTGTCCAAATCTGGGCTCCTCTGTACAAGAAAGGCAAGGAGCTACTGGAGAGGGTCCAGCAGGGACCACAAAGGTGATGAAGGGTCTGGAGCATCTCTCTTATGAGGAGAGACTGTGGCAGCTGGGCCTGTTTAGTCTGGAGAAGACTGAGAAGGGATCTCATTAATGCACATTAGGATCTCAAAGGCAGATGCCAAGAGGATGGTGCCAGACTGTTTTCAGTGGTGCCCAGCGACAGGACAAGGAGTAATAGCCATACACTAAAACACAAGAAGTTTAACCTCAACGTGAGGAAGAACTTCTTTACACTGATGGTAGCATTGCATTAAAAGCTGCCCAGGGAGGACACGGAGTCTCCCTCTCCGGAGACATTCCAAACCTACCTGGACGTGTTCCTGTGACACCTGCCCGAGGTGACCCTGCCTTGGCAGGGCGGTGGGACGGGGTGATCTCCAGAGATCCCTTCCATCCCCGGCAGTTCAGCATTCCGTGAGCAGCGGGCGTCGCTCCCCTCTCGGGGCCGCGGGCAGCAGCCGGGGAGGCGGCGCCTCCCGCCGCCCCACACGGACCGGCCGCGCCACCGCCCCCGAGGCGGCCGCTGGGGCGGGGCGGCAGCGGCGGTGCCGCCCGCCCGCCCTCGCTGCCCGTGCCGGAGCCTCGC